>QLIY01000848.1:0-71343 GCA_003260075.1 Phallusia mammillata | reverse complement strand
GTACACGCGCTAATAGCTGATTGTGAAAGCAACAATAAACTTAAATGCAACTTATACTGTTTTGAAACAGTTAGGTACCACATAAAAATTAACTGAAGCAACACAACCATCGAAAAAACATAACACATGAAGGGGCAAGCAAAAGTCTACCTAACCTATCCATTAATTTTAATCACAAGTCACAATAATAACTTGTAAAGCGCTTTTTACACCATATACAGTCGATTACAACCTGCGTTACGCTAACATGAGAAAACGCATTTAATTTTGCACAATAGCCATGCTAGTATTAAGACAAACCCCCCCCCCTTTCTACTGGTAGAAACCAAAAACACCACTTATGACCACGCTTTAATTTATTTCACAAAAAAGTACACGCGCTAATAGCTGATTGTGAAAGCAACAATAAACTTAAATGCAACTTATACTGTTTTGAAACAGTTAGGTACCACATAAAAATTAAATGAAGCAACACAACCATCGAAAAAACATAACACATGGTCAAATTTTTTGAAGGGGCAAGCAAAAGTCTACCTAACCTATCGATTAATTTTAATCACAAGTCACAACAATAACTGGTAAAGCGCTTTTTACACCATATACAGTCGATCACAAACTGCGTTACGCCAACATGAGAAAACGCATTTAATTTTGCACGATAGCCATGCTAGTATTAAGGCAAGTCGAAGCTACGTTGATTACTGGTATATAGGCACAACACACAATACAAATGTACATATTTACAAAACGGGAGAATGCGCATATTCGCGTAGCAATCAAGATGTTATCACTTCTTATTGTATAATTCCATCCCCCCCCCCCACACAATACAAATGTACATATTTACAAAACGGGAGAATGCGCATATTCTTGTAGCAATCAAGATGTTATCACTTCTTATTGCATAAATTCTATGTTTTTGCTGATATCTTATACGTCGTCTACACTGGGAGACTCTTTTATGTCGTATAACAGCAAAGTAAAACATCTTGTGAAAAAGTATCGCGGCTTTTCACCTCCGCCGCCACAACCAAGGGCAACAAGCCTCTTGGTTTCAACTTATGTAAGCAGTAGCACTGAGGGCTAAGTAAGTAAGTAGTTTCATGATAATTCATTGTAAGTATATAGGTTTGCCGCCAGGCACACTGGCCACAAAGGGCCCTTTCAATGGGTCATTATTCTCTGACCCCATGCTCTGGGAGGTGTCAGTGCACCCTGATAAAAAAAAAACTAGAACAAGAACAAAATAAAGATCGCCATTTCGGGCATTACATTACGATTTTGCGTTGGAGCGCTAAGCATTTCAGTTTAAAATTAAAAATATTTTTATTCCAGTTTAAAATTCGTGTTGGTTTTGCGAAATTCCGTGTTTAGCATGTTCTTTACCCGATTGTTTTAAGAACAGTTTAACATTTACATTGCAAAAAACAACAACAATAACAAACAGGCTTTCGCTTGTGCTTGTATAAATGCCAAAATCCACATGCATAAAAGGCAACACAACTTTCCAAAAAGATAAACTACTAAACCGTACATATTTAGCCGTGTTAAAGAACTATTTTAGGCGATTTACCCGGCTGTGATTGTGGATGTTATACATGTAGATTTTGCATTAGCACAGTTGAAGCACAAACAGTTTAAAGTATACATAGTCTCCACATTGCAAATACACACTTGCTTTTTTCTTCGTGTTTGCTTTGCAAAGTTTACGCCCCCCCCCCCCGATTGTTTTAAGAACAGTTTAACATTTACATTGCAAAAAACAACAATAACAAACAGGCTTGTGCTTGTATAAATGCCAAAATCCACATGCATAAAAGGCAACACAACTGTACAAAAAAGATAAACTGCTAAACCCTACATGTTTAGCCCTGTTTTTTAAAAACTATTTTAGACGATTTAACCCAGTTGTGATTGTAAATTTTAAACATGTAGATTTTGCATTAGCACAGTTGAAGCACAAACAGTTCAAAGTATACATAGTCTCCACATTGCAAATACACACTTTCTTTTTTTCTTCGTGTTTGCTTTGCAAAGTTTACGACAAGGGTAATCAAGTGTGACTAGTTCTACTTTCCGTATTTGTGCTTCAACTCAACTTGTGAACAGGTTCAATGGATTTCAGACAAGAAATTTAGTTACACCAACTACCAAATAATGAGTTTAACGTAAAACGGTTTTGAAACGTAAATTACACGCCGGAAACCTATTGAACCTTCCGTTTAAACAGATTCAGCAAAAACTCAGCGATTTTCGAACCGAAGTTTTTAATCGAAAAATTTTAAAATGCCGAAATGTGGTGTATTAAAGTTGAAATTCGAAGTGCTACCAAAATTCGGCCGGATTCGCTGAGTTTGAAAGAAACCGGTTTAAACCCTAGTGTTTTGCTTACATTTAAAAAAGCACAAGTCTTGCCAAAGTCAACACCCGGAGGAGTTGACCCGACCCCCGACGTTTAAATGGTAGTGATACCCATCTCGCCAGCCACATATGTGGCCATCTCTCTCATTCCGTTCTTCATCCAGTATGAGATGAGTATTTCGACTGTAATGTCGGACGAGTTTTTGCGAATTTCTTTTAGAGCCTTGTAGAGGTACGTCAAGGGATCGTTGTCTGTATGAAAAATCTGTCTTCGACATTCATTTTCAACCTTCATTCAAGTAAGTAAAAAAATCGATCTACGGACAAACCACGTACCATTTTTGTACTCATTTGCCAACGTCTTCTTGATGTTTTCTGGGACTTGAAAATGACTTAGGACCCCCCCCCCCCACGTTTAAATGATATTGATTCTCATTTTGCCAGCCAAATACGTGGCCAGCTCTCTCATTCCGTTCTCCCTCCAGTATGCGATGAGAACTTCAACCGTGAAATCGTCAGAGTTCTTGCGTATTTCTTTAAGAGCTTTGTCGAGGTACATCAAGGGATCGTTTTCTGCATGAAAAATTTGTTATCGGCCCACGACAATCTTTTTTAAACTCGAATCAAGTAAACAAGCACGTCGAATTTGCTGTTCGGACAAGCCACGTACCATTTCTGTACTCATTTGCCAACCTCTCCCGGACGTTTTCTGGCACTTGATAGTGACTTAGAAGTCGCACCACATCAGGTTGAAAAACTGAAGTCGCTTCTGAGTGTAGCACGTGGTTTTCGGCTTGTCTAACTGAAAACAGTGATTCATGTTTCGAAAAATACTGAAACGATCAAGTTTATCCCCCCCCCCTTGGGATACCGGAGTCGTTTTTGAATGTATCACGAGGTCCTCGAGTTGCATAACTAAAAACATATGGTTCATGAAATATGTTTCTGTCAAACAGTTACCTGTTAGGCACAAGTTTTTAAATTGATGGTGCCAATAATACAAAAGTCGCTGACAAGTTTTCTTTGTTGCTGTTTCTGAACATTATAGTTCGAGCATATAAAATATCATTTGCTACAAATAATTATATGCAGTTATCAGTGTTAGCAGCTCCCAAAATTTGGAATATGTTTTTTCGTATTGAAACGTTTGTACACTTCCATTTTTTTTTGGAGTGACAAAAATTTTGGTTATCGCTGTGTTGTTTTGATTGTACGTAAAAACTGTCCATTTTTAGAAGATAATTTGCAGTTTTTTATTCTTTTACTCCATCATTAAATTGGTTTCTTTTCAGTGGAAACAATAGGCAAAAAATAAAACTTACGTCTTTCAATTTCCACTCCTCTTGCGTTTCGAGTCATGTTTTGAATGAGTGGGCCGGTATTAGCACCACCACCACCATGCTCAATCCGGCTTGCACTTCCTACCATGTTACTAGCAGATGCAACACCCCTTTGTTGTATCGGCTGTGGCACCTGTCCTTCAACCGTAGGCCCGTCTTCAGCCAGATCATCGGAATTGCTCACTGATGGTCTTACTGGTGGTTCGCGGATAACAGCCGATGGGTCCCCATCGGGAGTANTATTCAAGCTGTAGCTTTATCTTTAGGGTTTTCCGGCTCTTCGTGTGTTGTAGATAGAACGGTTGCATCTTCATCATCATTCTTCACATTTTTTGTGTGAAGTTTCTCTTTGGTTGCTTCAGGTTCCTCGTCTTCGCTGTTTTATATTTGAAAATAAAATTTAACATTGTATAATTAGGATTAATATTTAAAAATTTGCACGGTCTCATTACTGTTGTAGTGTTAGACCACTTTTACTGGATAGTAAGTGAATGGTTATGCAAGTTTGTGCCTATGTTGAAACTGTTTTAAACGTGCTTTAAAGTCAAAACTATGGTATATGGAAAGGCATGACGTAGTAAGTATCGCATGGCGTTTACTACGCTTTATACCTCATATCTAGGACCGCCTCATCTGAATTTATAGCGTCCGCTTCGAACCCAACGCTACCATTAACGCCTTCTCTCGAGCTCCTTGCTCTGCAAATGAATTGAACGTAGTTAATATGATTGTAAATAAGTCGGTTTTGAAAAGCACGGAAGTTAAGTTAAGCTCGTGTATTTCCCTATATGAAAAAAATATGATATATGAAAAATAGGGGGAAAACGGTTGGTCTGGGCTAAAAGAACATCGCAACTTTAACCACACCATTTGGTTTAACACCCGAGCTTTTGTTTTTCTTTTAACTTTTATGGGTGTCTGGCTCACCACGAAACTAGACGGAGTTGTGCAGAGTTTTATTTTCATAAAAAACTGTCGTCGTTCTACATGACCTATTATGTATCGCGTGACGATTACTTACCCCAAAGCTGGGGTTGTTTCGTCTTCGAGCTGTAGTTCGAAATTTTGACCGTCCGCTTCAGATCCAACGCTGACAGTGTTGTCTTCTCTCCAGTTCCTTTGCGTGTAAATTATATTAAACACAGCGTAGAAATTAGTTTTGGAAAGCACGTCAGTTAAATTTAGCTCACGTAGTCGCAGGTTTAACAGATTTTAACATAAAACGAGAGAAAAAACAACGGTTTATAAGGACTTATAGCTAAGTAAGTCGCAACTCCGTCGCACACAAGTGTTTGTTTGTTTTTTAACTTACATTAAGCGTGTTTGGTTTGGTAACCAAATCTCAGTTTCATCTTTCTGTAATACAGCAGATTTAGTGCTTATTCTATAAACATTTTGAGTTGTATCGCCATGCACTACCTGTATGGGACCTGACCGGACATTTCGCTTGTAAATAACAGCAACAAGAGCAACACTGCTTAGCAAGACTCCAGCCAAAAAGTAATATCCGGGGTGTGTGAAACTTTCTTTAGTGATTTTGTCTTTCTCTGTAAAAACGGATAAGTTTTAGCCATGATGAAATAGGTGATATATGGTTATGGTTAACAAAAACAAATAACTTACCTGGAGGTTTGGAATCGACCTGACCTGTTTGTGGTGGTTGAGTTCTGTCATCATCTTTTTCTAGATCATTGTTTCTGTATCATATAGATGCGATGTTTGTTACTTATTTGTTACTTATAACTGTTATTGTCAGGTGTAATAGTGAATGCAACTATTTCGATAAGCTACGTTGTCATGTTGGTGATAGAAGGTAAAACGTTTGTTTGATTATGTTTCATTATCGGCGGGCAAAACGGTTTATGAAGGCCGTTTGTTTCAACAAGGTACCGGAGTTATTACATGCCAGGGGCTCAACATACATGCCAGTAGACCTTTTGTTTGAACTCAGTGAACATGGACAATAACAAAAAGGTTGTGCGCTACTTCGACGATTGCGAAACTTACCTTTGATCATCGGAAATTTCTTCCGGTGGCACTGTTGTTGGGATTTGTGTACATCCTTCTAGTCCACTGCCATGTACAGTTTTATTCAACTCCGTTCCAGGAGGACATGACCGGCATTCAGAAATGAATCCGTCACTGAAAACAGCATGGTTTTTATTTATCATCCTTAGGAATAACAAACGTGAACTCTAGTGTATGCTATGTCAAATTAAGACTAGCTGGTACGGTAGTAGGTTTACGAAAATGACATTAAATCCGTTTTGTCACTTCACACTAACTGTTTTGATTATTTCATTAGAAAAATGTTCCAATGTTGGTAGCAAACCTACCTGCATGGCCTTAGAACAAAATGATCCTTGGGACATCCACAACATTTCATAGATTGTCCTGTTTTGTCAAAAAATTCCAATAATGGCCGCACCCCACTGGTGAGAAGATGGGGACAAGGGTCGGTCATGGCTGCATTTTTCACATCTTTATTGACCCCCAACGTACCCTAAAGTAATAAGAACATCGAATTAACCAACTGTTCAATCTTTATCGATCATGTGAACAGAAAAAAATGGTCGACTCAATGACCACATACAATTTAATTCAAGTGTAAACAAACTGTCCCAACTGCCCCTGTTGTTAAGTTTTTACAATATTGGGCGGTTTAGAAAAAAAATGTTGTGAAACAACACAGTACAGAGCATTACTATGTTTTATTTAGATAAACATACAAATGTGGTTTACTGAATTAGAATCTTGTTTTTGTGTATGTAGATAATGCAGTTTCGAAACGTTTCATAAAAAAACTTTAGAATTGTTTTCTTACATGTGCAAAGCAGGATAGTAAAAGCAAGACTAATAACAATCTTGCAAAAAGCATATCTCAACGAAATCACCTAAAAATCCTAAAAAACCTGTAAAAGACTGCATACAAGGACTTTTAAAAATACGAACAAAAATTGGCAACCAATACAAGCGTACATATGTGGAAAGTTTGTGGTAATCTGATAATCTGTGAACTGATAAATTTAATTTATTTTGGCAGAATTAGCCTACAGGTATTTGTGCTTTAAAGATATTTGCTCATCTTCGGCTCCACTTGTCCGAAGTAGCTACAACTAAACAGCACCTGCACCTTTGCTGGTATCAGTGTACTTGCCAAGCTGAAACAGGAACTGATTTCTGCTTCATGAAATAACGCTAAACCTTGACTTGTCTGAAATAAACGGATTTCTTCAGTCGCGATCATAAATTCGATGTATTATATGATGGTGCTGTTAAGTAATACCACGTGTCATAAACTCAATACCGTCAACAGTACTAAACGATACTTTTTGTTTGTCAAGGAATCTCTGTTCGATTCACGAGACGGTGGCGTAAAGGACAACACGGCTTTCAGGTTGTTTTTCGTATCCCTTTTTTTCTTTTTAGTCTGCAGGTGTCTAGTGTTGTTTCAAGTTTTCGAGTTAGTTGTTCCTGTGGAAGCTACACTTTTAAACAGTTGTTTATTCATTTCATCTTTTGATTTATTCTCCAACACCTTGAAAGACTTTCTCGTTGATTCTGTCACTATTGGGCGTGGAATGGATCACAAAGGCGATTTTAAAAAGTTGTTCGTAGAGATTCTACCTTTTTTACCCAAAACAATTTGTAGTAATAGTGGTAAAAAGGGCCTGTGACGACTATACAGTCGAAAATAACTGTAAACGCTTTGATCCACGCGACCATGGTTCACACAGTGGATTTAAACAACCGTTTGAGCAACTGATCAAAATCTTTTAAGAACCATTGTACCAAGTAAACAGTACAACTCTTTTCACCGTCTGCATTCAACCTTAACAAGGAATTTTGCTTTCTCGTGCAAGCAAAAGGTTTTCAAACAAAAGTGGTTGAAATTATTTTATTAGCAACCCATAACATAAAATCGATTTTTAACGTCAATACGCAAAAATACTGCTAATCTTTAAACAAAACAAGCCTACTCAGTCTTCAATAACAGAAATCTACTTTAAACGAACTAACATTACCACGTATAAAACTTCAAAATGATCCAAATAAACTCCAGCAGTATACAAGTCACCCCCCCCCCCCCCCCCCCCCCCCCCCCCCCCCCCCCCCCCCCCCCTTCGCTTTGTTACTTCAGTAAGGCTAAAACTAGACTGCCAGTACGCAAACCTGAGATTTACCTCCAAACGAGTGCGCCTTTCTCTTATCTACGACGTACAAGAAGGTTCTCGAAACTCGAAAAATTTGTGGTGGTTTCCCTGGGGAATCTAGTCGGATTAATTGAGAACCTGGTTTTGTATTGTTTCAATTACTTTGCTCCACCACAAACAAAAACAGGTAATTAAAAAATAATTTTGTTTTTTGGTTCATGTTTAAATCGGTTTGAAAATCAATTAAAGGTTTAATGTTGTTTGTTTGTTTTTTTGGCCGCTAGATGTAACAGAGAGCTAACGAACAAAGCGCTTCACTGCTTCAAGTTCATTTCTCCTTGTTTCATACTACCTAAGCCTGTCCTATACCTTGGACGAAGGAAACAAATTAAAAAGTATACGTTTTTCACTCCGCGTTTGTTCTTTACACAAAAACCCAAAAAATATAAATACAAACCCCCCCCCCCCCCCCCCCCCCCCCCCCCCCCCCCCCCCCCCCCCCCCCCCCCCCCCCCCCCCCCCCCCCCCCCCCCCCCCCCCCCCCCCTTACTGTTGGTTGTTATGCGGTTGCTGTCACAATCCTGTATTGCTGATTGTTTTGGACAGTTAATTGCTGTTCTAAATGCTATAGTACCTTGTTTTTGTCTTAATGTAGTCATTCTGTTCCACTTTGGGCTCCTCTGATGAAATTTTGTTTCTCTGTTAACGAAGCTAAAATTCGCTTTACTTGTAAAACGTTGTAATGGTTGGGTTTGTCATGTGCTTGGGTGCTTTTTTGTGTTAATTCTATAATGTTCCACAGTTTGCTGGAAAAATAAACGGGGATAGATGTGCGTAGAAATAAAAAGTTCTTACCATTCAACAAAGTTAACGTACAATGCAGATGTGTGTCTTTAGTTCTAAATGGCTATGCATTCAATTTTATAGTAACCTTAAAACATAAGTTACAAGCTTATCATCGAGCACTTAACAACGCCTTTTGATTTTACTGCAGATTTGTGATTAAACACATGGGTCACCAATCCTATGCCCGCGAACAAACTGTCGGCCGTTGGCCACTTTTAAGTTCGACTAGTTCGAAAATAGCAAAATGCCTTTGTGGTTTGCAAAAAGATGCTGCGCCTTATGTTGATTCTGTTGAAAGTAATGCAGCATTTTTGTCTAATGTTCTAAACTTCTACAAATCTTCGTTAACTTTTACAAAATTTTGGCATTTGTTTGCAAATACTTGTCAGTTTTGTGTATGCTTTATATATTTTTTTAAATATGATTTTACTCTCGGCATTATAAAGGTTGGTGAACCCTGGTTTAAGTTTTCATAGAGCTTCCCTTTGCAAATAAACTTGCATAACTGTATAATCCAGTGGTTCTCAAACTTTTTTTTGTTGCGACGCCTCTGGAAAAGTTTTCTGGACTTGCGACACACCATCAAACAAAAGTTAATGAGGAAACTTATCAACAAACAGTTAATCTATTAAACAGCACTTAGAGAACAATTTTAGCCTAACTGTTTTTCGACAAAGTTATAAAACTGCACTCACTTTCAGTACACCCTGCAATCACGTGCAGGCTTTTGTTAATTGTTTCAATTATTGCGCACAATTGCATTGTCTCGTCTGCTGCAAGGTCTCAACAGCATCAATAACGAATTACAATGAAAGTAATGTTTCAACTTACACACAATATAAACTGATGCACAAAAATTTACTGCTGCAACTCATGCACAATAATTACTTCAAACTTTGCTAACAATTATACGTTATAACTACCTCAAGCCTTTGCTACAAAAGTCGTCTTTGTTAAGAAGCGAGACTCCGTTCACATAATCAAGTTTAATGCCCGCCAAGCGTCGCCCCATAAACGCGCCTATCACGCACTTGCTGCTTGTACTGTTTGGTCTCGACGTACATTAACGGACAGCCGCATTTTTGATCAAAAACTTTTGAGGTAAATTTACGTCAATCCGCACTCTACGCAAAAAGTATTTGGACGTAGATATACGTCAACCGCACTGAAACCTCATTTTTATGAGATAAACTGAGTTCAGCCACGAAACGGAAATATTCTGCGACGCCCTTGGAAAATTGAAACGACGCACCAGGGCGTCGCGACGCACAGTTTGAGAACCACTGGTATAATCCATACACGGTGTCGTAAATTTTATTTATCCATACGTGTTCTTCATTATCGCTACACAATCAGTACAATAGGGCAATACAAAGATATTTATACGATTTAGTCGAGTAATATACAAGGGAATTGCATTTCTGCACCATGTATTTCTGACATGCGAACATTTGCAAATAGCACCTGTTTCTTTCAAAACAGCCTACTATTGTATATGTTGCAGGCTTGCAGCACAACCTCAATTGGTTTAACATTAGCTCAAATGTTATAGGTGGCTTTCTTAAAAGTCAGTTAAACTGTTTACTCGGTAACAGTGATTGTATTTTGGAAATGGTGAGGCTTAGGGGCTGTGGTTTACCAGGTTAAAAATTTACAAAACTTTTAATGTATATATACAATGTATGCAACAAAACATAAACCAGTTTCAACCACGATTTCTTAACCCCAGATTGGACACTTCCGCATAAAGCACGTATGAAAACAATACGTTGAAACGTATGATAACAATACGTGTCCCTTTCGGGAAAATGCCGCGTTTGAGATTTTTCACTCAGCGACTTTACAAGTGGGAGAAATAACCTCGAGTGACGTTTTTCAAATCAACGTACAAAACAAGGTGAAATTCAAAACATTTTCAATCTGCTAAACCTAATGACGAGACAAAAAGTTTCAGCAGCTGAATATGTAGAAAAATTCATAATAATAGTATGGGTTTCACACTAGTGCCAAGTTTTTCAATATCTTGGCCTTGTGTTACTTGCCCTGTTTAATGTAGCTGCACTAGAACAAATGAAAGTTTTAAAGAAAAAAATCAAACGTTTAAGCGCAGTAAAAGTATTTCACTTTTGTAGTATATTATTTGACTTGGCAAATATTATTTGCCCTTGCAAATAAAGATAATATGTAATTACACAATGATAAAAAGCATATAGCAATTCAACCTAACCTGGTCCCTATTTGCTACAACGCAAGTCTTGAGAAATAGGGAACCTCGTTAGATAAATATGCCTCAACAATAACGTCGAGGAATCCAAGCTTTGAAACCAAAACAAACCCTAAATCTTAATCTCGTCAAAAAATAGAGTCCCTTCGGCACTTGAAAACTTGGACTTGATATAAATATGCTTGGCGAACATAAAGCTCGAAAGAATATGTTTGGAACTAAAAAATGGTGATGGTCATTCGATCACACTATAACGTCGCAATGCATGTAACCAATTGTTGATTCCGACAAACCATGATTTGCAATTTAAGGTACAAGACATAATTAGTTATGGTATTTTTTATGTGGCGAAAACAACTTTATGGTTGTAGTTAGTTTAATATTTTTTTAAACAGAATCTTTTTAACTAAAATTGGCGTATAGGTTAACTAAGACTTTCGATTGTCCGTAAATTACCAGACTAATACACATGCATTGTCACGTTACAATATTATCGAATGACTTGGAATTTAGTAATTTTTTCTAATATAATGGTTTAACACAAACATATTCATGTTTCAAGCTTTAAGTCGTTGCCAAGCGCCGAAGGGACTCTTTAACATCCCATTTGTTCTTCCAAATGCGACGCAAGTGGACGCATATTGTTGGATTTCCAATATTCAATCAGCATTTCAACATTGAAGTCCTCATGCGATGAACGGATTGCCCTCATGACTTTCGTAAGGTACACTAGAATGTCACTATTTGGATCTGTACGTAAAATGTAACCTTTATGTATTTTACTTGCTTTATAAAGCATTTGCATACATTCTTAAGGCTTTGATATACGCACCACCATGTAAATTGTAAAGGTCCCCCCCCCCTTTTTGGCGATTTATCAGCGAAACTTGGAAGTGAGCTGCCAGCTGCATAACATTAATGGGCGTCACAGGTATGCTCATCAGATGAAGCAAAATCTCTTCCGCTTTGTCAACTGTTAAAAACGTTTTTAACATTAGTTGCCTGGGGAAAAACAACTCTAGCACACTGTACAATAGGTCCTACATTGTATTGCAAACCATGCAAAAAACATCATGATTCAAACACATCCACACGTTAGTACTCCCATTCTGTTGTTTTTAGATTGTTTGAGGGTATTTTAAAGTCTGTTGCAAGGCTCGGTGGTCAAAACCAGTCGAATTTATTTTGCCAAACCGAACGAAGTTCACTTTATACTTAAAACCGACAGCTATGTATTTTACATCCACTAAAAAAATATCAAAACCTTACGTTTTCGGTTTCTCTCTGTGTCACTCTCTGGTGCCTGGCCTCTGTTTGTTGCCTCTACACGACTTTGTTCAACTATAACATGGGAAGGTCTTTCTGGTGGGCCTGGTTCTCGAATTGTTGCCGAGTACTCTGCATCACCAGTAGCTTCAACTTTGTTGTAACCCGGCCCTTCTCTTACTATCTCCACTGGACTTTGCTCCGTCCTTGTTTCTTCATTGATGGGGTTCTCCGATGTAAAATTGTCCTGTGTCGCGGAAATATAGTCAGCATCGCTTTCCCCCCCCCCCATAAAAGATAGTTACGGCGATGTTTTTCTTATGCTTAACGTATCGGATATTCAAGCTTACGGTTTGTTGAAATGTACATGGTGCATTGGCAGTTTGTTCACTACGCGATAGGCATTTGTTTTGCTTGACAACTGTTAGAATACCTTTTTCGAAGATTCTTTCCAATTTTTGGCGATTTATCAGCGAAACTTGGAAGTGAGCTGCCAGCTGCATTACATTAATGGGCGTCACAGATATGCTCATTAGATGAAGCAAAATACCTTCCGCTTTGTCAACTGTTAAACAAAGTTTTTAACATTAGTTGCCTGGAAAAAAACAACCCTAGCACACTGTACAATAGATCCTACTTTGTATTGCAAACCATGCAAAAAACATCATGATTCAAATACATCCACACATTACTACTCCCATTCTGTTGTTTTTGGATTGAAAGGTATTTTAAAGTCTGTTGCAAGGCTCGGTGGTCAAAACCGGTCGAATTTATTTTGCCAAACCGAACGAAGTTCACTTTATGCTTAATACCCACAGCTATGTATTTTACATCCACTAAAAAAAATATCAAAATCTTACGTTTTCGGTTTCTCTCTGTGTCACTCTCTGGTGCCTGGCCATTGTTTGTTGCCTCTGCACGACTTTGTTCAGCTATAACATTTTCTGGGCCTGGTTCTCGAATTGTTGCCAGAAACTCTGCATCACCAATGGCTTCAACTTTGTCGAAACCCAACCCTTCTGTTACTGTTGCCACTGGGCTTTGTTTGGTCCTTGCTTCTTTGTTGATGGGATTCTCCGATGTGAAATTGTCCTGTGCCGCTGATATATAGTCAACATCGCTTTCTGGTTGAAGTCTTGGTCTGTACAACAAAGCAATATAAAATTAGAAGTTATGTTGCTATTCGATATATTATTGAGCGCTTAGAAAAACTCCTGCAAGACCCATGGGCTTTCACCCTGGGTGCTGGTGAGCGTTCTGCGGGAAGCTTTCCAAACGCATTAAAGGGTCTCTACACTTAAGTCTAGTAAAGAAATTCACTTTTTTGTCAGCAATTTTGAATCATAGTTCAGCAAATTATCTCACTCGGTTGGATACTCATCCTTTTTGGATATTATGAAATGCGGCTTGTTTAATATAAGAAACTTTTTAGGCTCCATTAACATAAGAAACATTGTGCAAAACCAACAGTTTTTGACTGTATAAAATGGAACTATCTTCAGCAAGTAGTGATAATCCAACTTTTACAGTTTGTGGTTGGCAATGCCATTGGTTGTGGTTTGACTAGTTTGAAGCAAGGTTTTTCTTCGCGATGTCATTTACTTACCCCTGAAACGATGTGCTCAGTGTTGAATTGTCCAGTACTGGAATGTTCGGTGTGATGTTGGCCTATACATCAAAGGAAGTTCATTTACAGATCGACACTGATTGAATTATCACAATAAAATGTCTTTGAAAAAAATCGTTTTAGACATGAGGTTACGATTCTGGCTTTGAGAACATAAAAATAATTCCTTACCGGTTCAATCTTTGGAGATTTTGTGGGAATGATAAACGCTAGTGCACAGATAATGATTGCAACTAGGAAACCAATTAGTATGAGCTCCAGTTTTATTTTGTCATCTTGCCTTTTCTGTGATACTGAACAACATATATTCAGAGTCACCACTATAACGATAACAGCAGATTTATTATTAGTCCAAAAAAGCTAACCACAATGGATGGGTGATTGAGTTGGTTGTTGTGTTGTCGAGTTATCAGGCGCGTCTTGTTTCTTTTCACTGCCAGTTGAGAAGCCAGGAGGCTTAGTTGGCACAACCGTCTGTTCATCTTCGACAGCATTGCAAGACGACTAAAGAAAATCAATCGAACGAGTCAAAATTTCATGCTCAGGTGAAGTTCAGTATATCGCGAGGTAATGAAGAAACAAGAAAAAAGGGCAATGGGCTTTGTGTAACTGTCCTTATGGGCTTTGTGTAACAGCTACCTTTCTTAAGGGGAACTTGTTCCGCTTATTTTGGATTTCTGTTTTTTGTTGCTTTTGGGTGTTTTAAATAATATATTGATCCCCTTTCCCCAATAAGGCTGTGACTTACTTTTCGCTTCTACCACCGCTATTAATTTTTTTTGTTAACTTTTAAACCTAGTTCTTTTACCAGGAACCATTGTTTCCAGTAAAAAAACAATTATCCGAGATAGTTTATCGCAGTTGATTAGTTTCAGTTTCCAAAAGTTCCCCCCCCCCCCCCCCCCCCCCCCCCCCCCCCCCCCCCCCCCCCCCCCCCCCCCCCCCCCCCCCCCCCTTACAAATCAGGTTTTACAAAGATAGCAAAATCTTACCTTTACCATACACATGAGGAAAATTTGCAGCCACCAATGTTGAACTCTGAAGTGAGAAATGGACATCATGCCACTTTAGTTCGAAGCAGTTTCAATGAAACTGCTGCAAACGCTTATAACTTGAACACGCAAGAAATATTTTCCCAAATGGTAAACTTGCTGCAAAACAATGGTTGAACTTTTAAATATAACTTAGTAACACGACTGAGCTTGCGTAAGGACACAATCGCTTGTATTTTCAACCCAAGCCTTTTAGACACTCCAATAATCTTATAATTTAATGCCATAATGTTTTTTTTCTCCTCGTAGCAGGTCTAGGTATTGCATTTTACAGCTAGCATCGTTTAACTCCTCAAGTTTATCATATGCTGAGTGCATGAAGATTCTCTTTTTATAACATCTCTTTTAGCCTCTATATCTGTTGTACCAATACCTTAGAAGAAGTTACGAGCTTTACAAAGTTGCGCAACATTATGCTAAAGCGGAACTATAGTCAGTTCTTTGTTTCCTTCCTTTTTTCATCATCCAATGAGATAATTTTATATTTCCGCCATCATATAAAGACTGTGCTTAATTAATTTACCAAAACACTAATAGAATGTTTTGGAATGAAAATTCTGTGTGTCGATTCGTGGTGGTTCATATAATTTTTCGTAATTTTTAAGGTTTTGGTGTTTCTTGTTGCTCACGCTTGGTCCGCCAGAGGTCGCACGAGTTACATGTAAAGATTCTGTTAAATTTTGGGTCAAATTGTCTGAGGAGAGTGGCACGCAGTTGTGAAGTCCTTTTAGACATCCGTACTCGGGTAACGCGGGTTCGAACCTCAGTGAAGTAACCATTTTGTCAGCTGCGTAAAAACGGGTTTGAACGTTGATGTTGCTTAAAGTAAACCTTGCCCGGAAACATGCTTTGATTGTTTGGCAAGTTAAGCTTTTTTACATGTAAAAATTTGCATTATTTGTTTGCATCACTGATTGTTTCTATTCCTTAGCTTATTCCAATAATCCCCAACAAATGGTCACTCACAAGTTTAATGGTTTCAGCAAATCCGTACACAAGAATGTATTTTTCTGTGTAATAAATAGAAAAAAGGAGAAACAATAAGGACAATGAATAAAAGCAAAAATTCATGCCTAAAATCTTTCACAGAAAATTTTTCAGCTGTTCAAAACATTCGCACCAGTGTTGCACCAACACCGTCCAGGTTCGGTCATGGATTTGAGACTCGCCCAGCGGTTTGAACACTTAATACAACCCCTGACATGGAAATACAGTAAAGTTGTGATAAGTGAGAATTGAGGGGCGGCGGGGATTTTGTTTGACGAATATACGGAAACAATACCATATGTAGGGGTGGACATGGAAAGCACAATGTGGATGTAATTGGCTATACTATCATCTCTAGACAGCAGCACCGTAATGCGATAGTAAAACTCTCATGGCTCCCAACAAACTATGTTAAATTTTAATCCCTACTTATATGAAAGTCGGCCAGCGGTGCGAAAAGTTTGCCTGCCAGTGGTTTACAACAACACTCTACAGACACGAAAATTGTAAATG
The DNA here is from genome assembly GCA_003260075.1 of Phallusia mammillata. Lineage (NCBI taxonomy): Eukaryota > Metazoa > Chordata > Ascidiacea > Phlebobranchia > Ascidiidae > Phallusia > Phallusia mammillata. The sequence continues at coordinate 54,973 of QLIY01000848.1, read as the reverse complement.
CGATAAACATACAGCAGTTTCGTAAGGCACATTGTGTATAGTCAGCTGACCTAGAAGCAAATTTTGTTTTTGAAACACGATGGATTGCCATGTACGCCAACCAAAACGATATTTTGAGCCAAACTTGCTCTCGAATAGAATCCCAGAGTGCACCAGGACACGAGATGACATTAGAACGATATTTTCAAAAAGTGGAGTAACACATCTTAACGAGAAAACATATTGAGAATCCCGCAATATTTGTAAAGTTTCGGACCGGAATAGGCGTTTTGTCCCGGGAGTAGCCGAATCTGAACGCAACAAGATGCTGAATTTGTTCGTTTTAGGGGATTGAACAAGATAGTACATTTTGATCACTTTAGCTCGAAGCGTTTGCGTGGACCTCTTCTGCAAACTTTGCGTCTCCATTCTCGCCTTCAGTTGAGGAGTTTGTTGCCATCATTGAGTTATATTATTACTCCACCGGAGTAGTATACCCCGTGGGGATTCAGTCCAGTTCACCTGTTCAGGTGTAAGACGAGGTGATCGTAAATCAACTTCATTGCATTGTCTTTGAAGAAATTTACGACTTCGTTGAGATCAAGAGCGTTGCCTTTCATGCTGACTATTTTCGTGAAAACTTCGCACAAAAACGCGGCGTTGCCCTCTGCGAAAATTTGCAAATAAGATTGCAAAGTAGTTAGTCGCTCAGTAGTAGTATAGTAAAATGTTAGTTACACAACTAGCGGTTTCTTAAAAACATTATGAAATAGAGAGATGTAAAAATAGTTAATCTTTTTCAGTAATGTAGATAAGAGAATAAATCCGTTTGAGAACATTAACGAAAAGAGCTGAATACTAAGGTAGTATGTAGTTAGTTACACAACAAAGCAGAGGCTTCTAGAAAAAATCATAAAATAGAAATGGTTTATTTTTACTTTACTTTGGACAAGATATTTAAATGTAATTGAAAACATAAACAAAAGAGTTTAGTTTAGCATTTACCTGTACTTGCTTTCGCCAAAGAAATTTGATCCTCGACCAGACCGTGGTGTGAGCCAAAGTATTGCACTTGAAATGTTTCAATTTTGACATTAATCGTTGCTCCCATGGAAAAGAATACCCTCTTGATCGTTTGAACTGAAAATAATATATACAGGAATTATGAAAACAACAGAGAATTCACGTTTTCTTATTGCTTTTCTTATTCCAGTCAGTTTATAGAGACACTGCGAGCCAATTATGTAAACAAATATACACTATAAGAGTTAGAATACGCCAGACTAAAGTTTATTACCGTTAGCAGCTCGGTTGTTGTTGTAATCACGGATTACTGGAAGACATGTGCTCGGTTCAGGTTGTGATGTTAATGTGTCGTCTGTATTATAGACAGGTTGTGGTACCCGGGAAGCCGTCGGCACTTCGCTAACTGTCGTTGATCCTGGGTAGTCGGCTCTCAGTGGTAAGGCTTCCTGTTTTCTTGGTGTTGCTTGACCATGGTCAATCACCACCCGCTCAGTTATAACTTCTCCAGGATCGCTTTCAGGAATTTGTTTGTACTGTACCTAAAGAAGTGATCCAAAACTTAGCACACAAAAACGTTACCAAACACTTTAGCACAAAAATATATAACTCAAATTTAAATTTTCGTGAGGATTCTATTGAATAAGGAACTGAAGATGCCATTAGGCGAAATATATATATTCCAAGATTATATCGACTGATTTCGTTACATGGAAAATGCTTTTCCATTCTCAGTTATACAATTAAATAAACGGTGATCGTCGATGACCATGTTGCCTGTTGAAGGGTCAGATACTGTTTAGTTCAAATACTCTCAGTTCGTGAGAATTGGGTTGGTAATTTGTGTTATCACACGCTAAAAACGGCAACGATTGTTTTTAATTTATTTATAACGTTGGGTGCGATACGATTTACCAACATCCGATAATAGCAAGACTTTATTAAGCCATCAAGATTATCTTTACAAAAAAATGTGCAAAGATAAAACCTTACCCCATTTTTCCACTTGGAGGGGTCCGGAGTAGAACTGCAAAAAAATAACAATTATTAGTTTTTTTACAACAACCAACTTTTATTAGGATACAAACCTTGTTTCCGACACAATCGAATCACGTTTGTTACTTAATGGAGTCTGTTGAGACGATTTCCTAGAAAACAATGAAACGATGGTAATAGTTTCAAATATGCAATACACAGGAACTAACTATGCAAAAAAACTTTGGTAAAATAAATATTTTGTGCGAACATTTAGCATACCGGTAGATTATTTTTTGGCCTAACGCTTCATACACCGGGTTTTGGATTATTTTGCTGTACAAATGTCAACACACATTAACTAAAATTTATTACCCAGTTGAGACTGATGAGTATGAAGCGTCAGGGCCCGCTTCGACATTCGATACGCTGTTGCTGTGAATCGGTTCCTAAATGTATGAAGAAAGTTAAGCTTGGTTGTATGCTAAGGACAAATTAAACGGTACCTTCGCCGCACGGCAAAGATTGCTGCGCCGTATAAAACACCAAAGTGAAAACCCAACCACCGCCAATACCAATACTCCTAACAGCACCCAAACCCAACCTCCAGCATTGGCTTCACCGGGGGGTTTTGTTGCTTCGGATTTGTCGTTTACATTTTGTTGGCTGGTTGAAGTTCTGCAATCAAACAGAATTGGTAGGAAAGCACTGTTATGATTAACTTTAGGTTATTGCAAGTATCTGTAGAAGGATTTATTAAAACTGACGGATTATTAAACTATCTATAGAAGGATTTTTTTTAAAAAAGAGTGGACAGTAGAAATGGTTACCAGCGCAACAAATACCAAGGTGGCTTTTTAATGTGTGAAACAATCGACTTGTGATCATAGTGGAGTTTTTCTCAAATGCTCATTAAACGTTGTTGGGTTACTTCTTACATTTGTGTTGGCTGTGGAGTCGTCGATTTTGGTTTAGTGGTAGGAATCGGTTTGCACATTTCTATTCCTTGAGGTCCCAGGGAAAATTCTCTTCCGGTTCCTTCACGGCACGGCTTGCACCCCCCCCCCGTTGAATACAGGGCTTCCGTCGCAGGGCGAAACGTAGTAGGAGTCTTTGGGGCATACGCAGCATAAAACCTCATCCAAACGAGCCAAATATGTTGTTAGTTCGTCGCCAAGATGAGGACATGGGTTTGTGTAATGATTTTGCACGGCCCCCCCCCCCCCCCCCCCCCCCCCCCCCCCCCCCCCCCCCCCCCCCCCCCCCCCCCCCCCCCCCCCCCCCCCCCCCCCCCAAAGAATAAATAGTTTAAATTAACCAAGGCCCGGTTACAGACAAATCCATGCACCCCCAAAGTTAATTAAACTACCAGTGGTAATATGCGTAAATTAAGTGAGACTTAAGCCATTACTGCAATAGTGAAATACACAAATAAAAAGCAAGCTTTTTCAGAAACATAAAACGTATTTGGATCCTACATTATCCTAAAAAAAAATTAAAACTTGCACAATAAAATTGTTAGGTAATTTACACTCATTTGGTTTTAATGTGTATTTTATTGATTGATAAATTATATTACATTGTCGTGATTCGTCCATATCTGCTCCAAGCAATGCTTAATTCAATTGTAAAGAAAAAACTAGTGCTACAGCTTAGCATTGGATTGACATACAGTGGCGTAGGCAGCCAAAAATTTTGGGAGGGGTCAAATGGTTTGATGTCTAATACAACTTTTTGCCAGTGCTCGGCGTACGATGTGCTTTTACCAAACACGTGTTTTGCCGAACTGTGGTTCGAGACAGCCAACACTTTATTTACTGATTTACCCCATGTCTGCATAAATATAATAAACATGGATTTCGGTTTCTCAATAAACAACTTTAAAAATTTGGGGCTACGCCACTGTTGACATACAATAACGATTTAAGGTAAATGTACTTTTACCTTTGCTAAAGATAATTTAAGTCCACTTACTTTCCAGCAAAATAGAAGAATGGCGATCAAACGAAGATTGTTGATGTAATTTCGCAACATTGCAATGTATTTGTTGTCAACAATAATTCAGTTTAAATCAACTTATATTCCTAAAAAACACGGTATATTGGTAAAGAAAAAAGTTTGATAGGTTATTACAGTGCAATTTGTCACGCGCGAGTTAATATACACGTCCCAGACCTAAAGTAACCCTATACTGACACGTGAAAGTTGGCTGACTGTGCTTGACCTGCAGTAACCCGAATGAAAGGAACCTTTGTAGAGGCACGTGTTTGCCTTTCGTCACTTCCGCATTTTTGCCCTTTAAGTCACGGCGCACAATAGCATTTAACTCTCCCAGGGCGAATTCCTCGCAAACTGGGTGTTCGACCGGAGGGTCCTCTACATTTCTCCGTTGTTAACAACGCTGTCTCACTTTGACAAAGCATGTTAATTGAAATGCTGATGACCCCACGAATAACAACCAGCACGGCTGTCAAGTTGCAACAAGTTTTTATCAAAAACGCCGCTACAAAATTAAATATGACCCTTTATTCCTTATGTGCGATGTAGTTACTTATAGGTACCATTCCCTCTGCTGATAAATATGACTTGGCAATGTGGCGAAATCTGAGTTGCGCAACTTGTTTTTGAAGTCTGTTGAATATTAGTTTAAGCGATAATAACGGCATTCGTCTGCGCGCGAGATATAAATAAGATGTTTACCACGCCGGCGCCGACCGCGATTGAGTGCTTAATACCATACAAACAACAGCGCGACTGGGGGTCTTGCGACAAAGACACACTGTTGCCAACAACTTACAAGCAACACAGACAAAAAACACTTTCCGGAGTCTCCCTGGCTTTAAACCCCGTAATCCCATTAATGCTGTTAACATTGACCTTGCGTAGCGATTTCGTTAACCATTTAGGGAACCTCTAATTTGTAAAATACTGTTGACAGCTCAAATAACATTAAATGCTTATCCCGCAGTAAATTTTCAGGTTGTTTGTCTGGTGAATTTTATGGTTTTTGTCCGGAATTTTACTTTTGTAGTGCCATTAATTCGATTGCAGGCAGAAGGACCATCCGTTTTCAAAATTGTACGTGCCTGCAAGGTCTTTTTTGTGGTTTCTGCCGATTCGCCGGGCGTTTTCACTTCCCGCGTAAACGATCAAGTTTCAGCTTCACTCCGCCAGTGGGATCACGTCAGCATTAATGATTCAGCAAAATGTTTTTTTTATTCAGTTTAGGCATAAGAAACTGAGAAGGCTTATGTAAGTAGCAATTTCTTGTGGAAATTAATGCTACTTTCCCTACAAAATGGTTTAATGCAACTGCTAACAAGGAAAAGCCTGAAAAACAAACGAACTGGTTAAACATTAATTAACACGTAATTTTCGCAAATGTAGAAAATCCAACCTTTAATATAAGTTAAGCGCCAAATAAACATAATTCACAAACTCTTGTGCACGAACAACAACCTCAAACCGGGTAATAAACCGCTCGCGTATTTCGGCAAACAACACATGATTTACTTGTTTGCTTATCGAGTCACGTCTTGTCTGCCATGTCGCTGATTGCGAAACATTATTGTTACCAAATCTTGGCGCGCTTGCCGCCGATCCAGCCTTCGACCAGTTCAAACCAGTTGGCCGCTCCTTATATCGCTGCGGCGTTGTTACTGAATCCAGGAAGTTATTAAATCCGCTGACCTGCATGCTGCACGTGTTTAGGCCTTCTGGCCGGGAAACTGACCAGAAATTAGCTTAGCGTTAGACTGATTATAATCAGTATTATTAGTGCTTAACCCGGCAAAAGCTTTAAAATACGATAGTCGCATTTCATATTCGAAAACACTTATAACTGCCTAATATACATGTCTGTTTATTAAATTACGTTTACTTAAGATTGAAAAATATTTTTTATCGTCACATAAAAATTTGATGACAGCAAACGCGAAAAACCGTGAAAATGAAAACGGCCTATTCAAGTCATTCAGGCCTATTGTTCGCGAATTTAAATGCCATGTAGTATACACAAGAAGCGTGAAGGTACCTTTGTGAATCGTGCTTGTTTACACTGCTGGTTAAATTAGTACAATCATGTTTTAAAAAGACTCTGGACCAAAATATTACTATTTCATTCTTGGCTATTCGTAACATTTTAAAATTTGGAATGGCAAATATTTTTCCGCCCAAACCAACTGAACTTTCATACCTAACCCTCTGCTGAGTGTTACCACACAATCCACAATCATGTTGCTTGCCAACATCTCCAAACTTCAGGCCTGACTGACAAGACTACTGCAACAATTCGGAAGTAACACTATTTGAGATACCTTCACAAATATTGCAAATTGACAGCTACTTTCAAATAACCTGAACAGCGATTCAACCTTTTCCCAGACACAACAAGTAATAGGACTAACAAAGCCGAACACGACCGCTTTCTAGCGAGTCTGAAAGCGAATGAAAAAGGCGATCGGCTCAGACTCGTTTGAGTTGGCTGAGACGCTCTCCCAGGGTAATCCCCGTTCGGTAAAGTTACAAACTTCCCATAAGCAGCGACTAACTTTACGTTGTTTAACAAGTTTTCCTCAATTAAAACGTGACCACAATGTTTATAAATGGTAATTTTATGATTACCAAATATAGATTTTGTCGGCTAAGCATAACCGAGCGATTAGCATTAGAGCATTAATTCTAATAAGGTTTTCGATGTGGGTAAATGTTTTTTTGTATTCGGAGAATCAAATTCTTGATCGAACTAAAACAAGCGACGAACCAAAAACACAATGGTTGCACCAAGAATCAGTTTTTAAATTTACAAATTAAATTTTTCTGCAGTTGACGCGATGGGTTAAAAATAACATGCTTAGGGTCTGGGATCTCGTGGTCACTCCACTTACTATAAAAGAAAAAAATAAAACCTTTACTACCTAAAGCACAGTACCTTTCCGCGAAGGAAACACACAACTAAAGTTTAAACATAACTGTCGTTGAAACGGAGACAACAAAGAACCATGCTTCCTATGCCTATGAACAAATGAATTCCACCAAAACGGCTTCGCGAAAAAAACAATCAAAATTAAGACGTTTTACCACATCAAGTTAATAAAGTAAATGACTTCGAAAGAAAGACAACAAAGAACTGTGCTTCCCGAGCTATTGAACGAATGAATTCCACCAAAACAGCATCTCAACATAACGCAATCGTGTCGCAATACCCTATCCGGATGCAATCGAATCAGGTCGAGGACTTGATCATCGTTGGACAATTACGCAGTCAGGCCCCTGGAGACGCACAAGACGAAAAGCTCTGCAATTCGTCGCATTAACTGCGTTTCCCACGCTTGCATGGCAAAACAATCGCGTACTATCGTCCGGTGCAGAGCTACTTTCCTCTCAATTCCTTGAATAGGAAAACCAGGAAAATGGTCACGTGGTAAGAAGCGATTGGGACGTCATGTTTTCCTCAATTCGCCACCCACGCATTCAACAAGATATTGACGTCTGTTATGCAAGGGGCTGATGATATGTGTTTTGGTTCAAAGTACAGCACATATCACAAACAAATCCATAAACGAAGGCTTGTTTTTGCAGACGTGCAATCCACGCTTTGCTCTGCACAATTTTGAGACAAAACCACTTCGATAACAACAGCGGTTAAGGGCTCAGGACAGGATATTACGCGCAGCTGTGGGGTGCGATGCCTTAAAGCGAAGCGCTTATGGTATTAAACGCCCTTTAAACCGTGTGACTAATACTCCACTATTTGGTAAATACGGAATAGCTGCCCACACCTTTAAATAGCTCCTCACTTAAAATTAGCCCACCACACAAATTGACTCATCCCTTATTATTGCTAACCGGAATTACTTTATCCGCTTCCAGCTTACACTTCCTGGCGATTCTCCCTGTCAAAATCCCGTTTCCTAGCAACCGCTATACGCTGCTTGCTCATTCTTCCTGACTGCGGATGTCAACCTGAAAACCACAATTTCTCCAGTCTATCGCAACGCTGTCGATGATTCACCCTTTTAGGATTTTGAAAAGTATGGTCGCATAGGTAATATTTTCTCCCTAACTCTGTTTTCAAATTTGTGTCCACAACGGCGCCCCTTTAAACGACTTATATATCTTTCGTGTCCTGGCATATAGCATTACAAAGTTAGGGACTCTATCCTACAATGTCTTGTGCTGGCTTGTTCGTTTCGTGATTTTCTTTGACTTTTAGCTGTGCGTAACTCTGACCAGGGAAGTTGTAACAACCGTGCAGAAATACCAATGAAACAAAAAAACGCACTAAACAATTGCAGAGTGAGACATATTCGGCAACGGAAGATTATGGTCGAAATATAATTCCTCATGTCTTTCAAAGTTCAAAACTTTGCAAAATTTCCACAATCGCATTATTATCTTTAATTTTAAGTTTGTCAATTGACGAAATGATGCAGTCTAATTTGTTACTAATACTACCGTCTTGAAGTCAATGTGTTATGACTCTGCATTGCTTTGAAACACAACGAAGTTTCGATTAGCATTTTCGAAATATAACTCAAACATGCTACTGTAACTTTCTGTACACGCCGCTAATGATGCCTGTTTGGATTCAAGCACACCCTATGTAGGACATTAAGACATTTTATCTAACAAAAAGTTTTACAACGGTAGGTATTACTTGCGTTTTAGATGGCGAAACTCGCTTCGACCGTATTCCCCAGTACGTAATACTGGTTATGTGACGTATGTACCTCGAGTCGGATTTAAAGATTTAAGCGGAGATTGCGATAATTGTTATCGCACGGGGCGCGTCAGCGGTTTGTAAAAGTGAGGTTTACTGACCGCCGCTCGCATCAATCGCCATGGCTCTGACGTCAAGCGGCGCTGAAATGACGCCTGAAAGAAGTACCCGGCACAATGAGGAATGTTTTAAAAGTTTCGATAAGTTCGCTGCACTGTGTCTGCAGACTTAGGCAATGTTTAACACACGTGACAATGTGTCGCCATACAAGGTATAATTTGTGTTTAATGGGGCGTGTGTTAGCAAAACGTTGACGGTCGTGATAGCTATTAACAATGCCTAACTGGGGCGGCTGACCTTCACCCAACAAAAGTCGCAAATCCCTAATTTGCACCACACCTTTTTCAATGTGGCAAAACAAAACCGAAACATGGCGAGACATAAGGAAGACAGTGGGTAATCCTGAAATGAACGACACCAACGCCCAGCTTAACTTCTCTTAAAACTATGGCCAATTTCCTAAGACACACCTAAATTTGTTTGCTGCTTCACTAATTCTATACTTCGTCGCGCCTCAACTGAGCAATTGCGGTCTCAACGGATTTATAAAATTTGTTTGTTTTCGAGTTATTTTTATCACAATAATATTTGGTGAAATGTCGCGGCTTTTGTCGGTTTTGATTGACAGTTGTCCAAGCGTCCAACGCTACCCACGGAATGACGCAGTAAGGTGACAAGGCTCAACAAATGTCGAAACTTTGAGCGAGCCATTTACATCATTCATACGTGTGTAGCTATTCAATGTGACTACCTTGCGACATGGACATTATGTTCCTTAAATTTTCCCCTCATTGTACCTGAAACGGTATTGATAGCAACATTTTAAATTCTTCGACACCACCGCTAACACACATGTCCAAAGATTTATTAAGGTCGCATCTGTAACCTAAAATAAACAACAATCGCTTTCGTATTACCAGTTCAGAATTGTTTTTTTTGTGACGTGTTCTTAGGTTGTATAGTTTGTTTTAAAGTCCCAATTTTAATGATTACCTCTTTTCTTGCGTACGTAGTTGGGTTTATGAACTCTTGAAAAGGTTCGTCGGTTTACAATTGACCGTCAAGTCCAATGTACGCGGACAACTGTTTGCACAGCTTGGAAACCTGTTAGCAGGGACATTTCGATACCGTCAACCCCGCTAAACATTAAATAAATCGGGGATTCGCGTTTAAAATGGCTTAGCTTCCTCGTGACTTGTTAAGTTGGACGTCCTGTCTGACGTACGGAAGTTAATCATTACCTGTGTTATTTTTGACCAATTTAATTCCCTGATTTTTATGCAGGAACATATCATCGTAAATAGATAGCATATTTGGACGTTGAAGCTTTTATAGTCCACGTTATTCACATTACACAAGCAAGCTTTAAGGTATTAGTGTTTATATTGTCTACAAATACATCATTTTATTCTCCCGAAGAAACAAAAAAGTAAGATAGAGGCATCTAAGGCATGTCAGCTTGAAAGCGTTTTTTATTTGGAATGACATAAGAATTTCCAAAACGTTTTGTATTTTTAAATATATTGGCATGTGTGGTTCTTGTCAGAATCTTTAAACTGTGAAATGTGCACCTACAGACAAACAACATGAACAAAATGGGGCTTGACAAAAAAATTTAATCGAATTTTGGGTTTCAAATCAGATTGGGGTAACCTTGAAGACATGTCACCAATAGTTAAGAACTTGTAGCGACTTGTCAATAGGGAGATTCTGAGTGGCAAACAACGCTCGACCCCCATTTGGAAAGGATTTGAAAAATGTGTTATTTGAGGTCCAGTGTTTTTGTTGTATTGTTACATCATACACAGAAAGAATGCCTATATTGTGACGTATATTTATTTTATGATTTCGGGCTCTTCTCACATCCCGCAAGCAGATTTTATGATGTTGTTATTTTTCTGTTTTATTATGTGCTACATCCGTTTACCTAACACACGACTCAAAAGAAACAGTAAAAAGAAACGACCCTTTGAATTCTATCATTAATATGGATGATGCGTCACCAGTAAATAAAAAATACCGCTTTCCCGATATTCGAAGGTCAAAATAACAAAGTCCCAGGATCCGTGCGCAGACAAATTTGGAACCTGTTTCATACCCTATAAAAGCGCTCAAGTGGACAGCTTTTTGCAATACTCAGATTTTCGTAATTTACCATTAATATTTGTCGGCGGCACGAGGTAAATCCCCCAAACAACTACGGGCGGTGGATTTTAGGATATTTAGCCCCCCGTTGGTCACGAGACTTTGCGACGTGTCGCACGTCAGCAAACACGCTTCAGTGCGTTTGTTTAATTGCAGTGAGAAGAACGGTTTGTTGCCTTGCGTTCGGAGCAGAACATTTCTCCTCAGTTTGACAACGCTTGTGCGATTCTAAAAAAAGGGTTTCGCATAATAGTCTACCTGGAGCCAGTTTAAAAACTTGTTTCAAATTGAAACTTTCCTCCTCTCGCCACTAATGATATGCCTTCAAGTGCTCATGAAAACTGATTCCCAAGTTTCTGACAAAGCACGAAATCATCGTTCTAGTTACATTTCCAAACACTAATTATTATATAACTCCCAACTGTCTGTTTTATTACTTTTTTTTTAATTTAACCTTCAACCTCATACGAAATCGGTCTAGGTCTCGCCGTAAATTGTAAAACGCTCAAAAGCAAACAGTAGCGTTGAAACTGATATTTTGTGAAATGTTAGTGTGAGAGCAACTCGTAACAGATGATGTTTGTCAATAACAAGAGAATCAGGAAGGAGGGGATAATTATCATGATGACTTGCATTTAAAACACCTTGATGTATGTGCGTTATGACTTTACTTTCACTACCTAACGCTTTGAAACGGAGTTGGTATTTCGATTTTGGCCTTTGTCATACTCAAATTGCGCACGTTCCTACTCCTAAATAAAACAATACATTAATGGTATTCGGCATTATACCACCCTTTGAATTCCATTATTAAGAATGATGCGTCAATAACGAAATTTGTATTAACGATTTCCAGAAATTCAAAGGGCAAAGTAACAAAGTCCAGGTGTCACTACGCAGACAAATTCGGCACATCTGTATGGTACCCAATAAAAGCGCTACTTTTACTTATTCTCTATTTTCTATCAGTGGACCACTTTAAGCAAAAATGAGATTTTCGAAGTACTTTACCAATATATTTTTTTTTCGGTGGTACAAGGTAAATCCCCAAAACAACTACGTCCGGTGGATTTAAGATATTTAGCCCCCCATGAGTCGAGACTTCGCGACGCACGTCAGCTAACACGCTTCAGTGCGTTTGTTTGATTGCGCGCGAGGAGAAATGCCTTTTGACAACGTGCTTGGTGTCGAACCTTTCTTCACATTGTCGGTGCGATTCTAAAAATAGGTTGCGTTGTAGCCTGTCTGTAACTGGTTTAAAACTTGCTTTAAACTGGAATTTTCTTACTTTTGGCCGCTTATGCTATGCCTTCAAGTCAAGTGCCTGATTCGAAAACGCAAAAGGCATGAAACCATTATTCCACATACACTTCACAGCACTGTTACAAAACTCTCAAATATCTGTTTTATTACCTTAATATATTTTTATTTAACTTACAACCACGGCCCCTGCCTCGCGTTAGGTTGTAATACAAAACCTTCTTCCCAAGTACACTTCATAGCACCGTTTTAAAACTCTTTACTATCTGTTTTACTACCTAAATATATATTTTTCATTTAACTTCCGACCTTTAACAAAAGCGGCCACCGACTTACGGTAAATTGTAAAACGTACAAAAGCAAAGCAAACACTACCGTTGAGACTGTGTCATTATTCCAGTAAAAGTGTAAGAAAAACTCGTAATATGCGATGGGTATACAAAGAGAGGAGAACATCGATATCATGATGACTTGCAACTAGATATCACTTGGTATGTACGTTGCAACACCTGGATGACTTGCACTATTTATCACCAAGTTGGTCTTGCGAATACAATTACCCATTGTGTTGCCGTCGCGCTTTCCTCGCCCTTTACAACGCATTATGTGAAATTCGATAACCTGTACCACAGACACGAGCTGCAATTAGGACGTAATTTGCCTTGTCTTTATACGATCAAGTAATGTTGATTTGGTCATATTTTCCTAATAATAAAAAATTTAGACACATAATAATCAACTTATCCGATGTGAAACGGAGAACTGAAGTGAAAAGTACTAACTGCCAACTAATGAATTCAATCTGCATGCCCATATACAAAGGGCTCTTTCGACTAATAGATGTAACTATTATAACTAGTAACTTTAAAAGAATATGGCTTTGTCAAAAATCAACACTTTTGGAAAACTTAAAACGACGACGTTTTTTAATTTATGCCTCGTAGTATAATATACCTAAAATGATAGTTATCACACGCTTTATCAGATTTTGACCAGTGGTAATAATTAAGCAACAAAATCTTACACCTCAACTTTCGTTATCACTTGCACTGCAGCAATAGAAGAACTAATGTTGGATAACTGACGGACGAGAAACAAGTTCCAGCTGTATGATTGGTCGAAGAAAACAGGGCGTATACAGGGGTGTGTGTGCACGTGGAAACAAGTCAATCGGTACCTCTTTGTTTGCGCTTTTGCCCCCCCCCCTGAAATAACAGTTATCACACGCTTTATGAGATTGTGGCCAGTGGTGATAATTGGGCAACTGAATCTTACACCTCAATTTTCGCGATCACTTCATTGTAGCAATAAACTAATGTTTGTGCAAGGTAAACGTCGGGATGAAAATAAAGCCCGCCCTTGTAAAAAGTTACGAAAGCAAACACTATAGCGTGGAGACTGTGTAATTTTTCCAGTGTTAGTTTCATTTTCTAGTGTAGGGAAAACTCGTATGATGCGATGCGTTAACAAAGAGGAAAGAACGTGATCAGTTTATGATGACTTGTAACCTAACCAGATACACCATTAAAAGACTTGCGCTACTTAACACTTTGAATCCGAGTTGGTCTTGCGAATATAATTACTTTTTGTGACAATAGACGCGCTGTCCTTATTCTCAACAGAACACAGCATTATGTGACATACGATAACCAGTACTACACACTCTGCCGTACTGCCGTAAGCACATAATTAGGGTTGGATCATAAATTTAAAAAATTAGGAACCCAATCAACTTATTGGCTATGAAACAGGAACCTGAATTGAAAAGTACTTGTCGCCAACTAACGTATTCAATTTGCATGCTCATATACAAAGATGCTCTTTCGACTGATAAATGTATCTAACTTATAACTTCAACAGAATAAGACTTTGTCAAAAACCAACACTTTTTGGACAACATAAAACGACGACGTTTTTTACTTTATGCCTCGTGGTATAATAAGCCCAAAATAATAGTTATCACGCTTTATCGGATTATGACCAGTGGTAATAATTAGGCAACAAAATCTTACACCTCAGCTTTCGTTATCACTTGCACTGTAGCAATAGAAGAACTAGTGTTGGATAACTGACGAACGATAAACAAGTTCCAGCTGTATGATTGGTCGAACAAAACAGGGCGTATACAGGGGTGTGTGCGCACGTGGAAAGTCCAATTGGGTGCTCAATATCAGGAAGGTGTGTTGGGGGCGTGTCTGTGTGCATAACAACTCCTTTGTTCGCCTCTACAATGAATTGAATCGGGCCGTTTCAGCAGGTGACTTCCCTTAGCTCGAAGCCTGGTTACAAGTGCGATGTTTTATTGAATCACGTAACGAACTGATCGCCTAATATTAGTATTACCAGTGCTTAGTAAATGCTCTGTATATTTTTGTATTTACTCAAGATTTCCAGGTAAAGAAATGCAATGAACATAAACGTGCTCGTGTTTTCCAAATACTTGTTAGTTTGTGGCCATCACTGTGACCCCAAAACATCAGATTCATATGTTTCGTCGTGTAAATTCACGGGATGCTATTTACGCATTCAATTTACAGTCGTAAAACGCCCCCCCCCCACGTGCTCGTGTTTTCCAAATACTTGTTAGTTTGTGGCCATCACTGTGGCCCCAAAACATCAGATTCATATGTTTGATCGTGTAAATTCACGGGATGCTATTTACGCATTCAATTGACTGTCGTAAAACACTCTAAAATGTAGTCAAGGGACAGTGTATGATTTAAAGCGACAAACATAGCCTACATGAAACATGTATGATCTTCAAAATGTATTCCCCAAAATCTTTTGATTTGCTAATTAAAAATAAAACCACCTAAATGGAACTAGTTTCACGGTCACGACTTTGCAGGATAGACGCCAGACGAGACGCTGACCAACATATCACAACGGTGACTAACACGGTGCAAGAGCGGTCACGTAGCCTAAGCTTGGTTTTAGTCATATTCCCCGGCTCGGCGGATGCGAGCTACCCCGTTGCAGCCGACCGGCACGATTTGCGCCAAAGCTGTCATTCACACCACAAGCCATATACAATAGCATCGTATTAAGCTTCTTGCAACGTTTGGCAACCCCGAACCGAATTCCTATGGAGGTTCTAAGAACGTTTTTACTTCACAACCTCGAAAGGAATTCCTCTTCAACTGGGAGTTCAAGGAAGTCTTTTATACTGGAAATAGGTTTTCAGTTTCGGCAACCGAGCTCTTGTAGTCGTTGCGATATACTAATCGTTTATGGTGTTTGGTGAAATGGGCGCCGTCTAATTTATTTCGCCTCTCAACCTTAGTCCCAGATTTTTTCGTAAGTTAATAGTCACCACAAAGACCACAAACGAGAGGCGTGCGAACAAAGGTAACTCCCAACCGCTAATAAATTAAATTTGAAACCTATGTATAAAATTTTAAGCGTTAAGGATATCGTCTAACACTACGCTGGGTAAACATGTTGCGAAATACAGATACGACGTAATATTGGTTAAGTTTTCCTATTTGAAAAATGCTTAAAATTCGTGGAATACTTTTTTACATGCTTTTGATTACAAATCACCAAAATATGGTCTTTTAAACGTTGTCATGTACACCAGTATTTCGTGTTTGCACTTCAAAATAGGGCATATTTCGCGGCACAGACTCAACACAATCAATTTAAAAAATATTGACCTGAATTACGTCCGCAACCAAACAACAGAACGTTACGTCGCCTCAGAGTCAGTTTTGTGCCTTCAAAAAGCAAAGGCCTTTTGATCTGCAAATCAACAATAGAATCACTCAAAGGAATTAGTACCTCAAAGGAAATCACAATCTAGACTTTGCCAGGTAAACGCCACATTAAAGTGCAATTTTTACTTATCACCCAGACGCCCCCCCCCCGTAGCTTCACGGTGACTTTAACAAGGTACCCACCAAAAAACTTGGTAACCAATGTTCTAGTTGTTTAAGGGTCAATTTTATTGTGCACCAGGCGATCTTGTATTTGTTGCATACTCTGCTTTTTAAAATACTTTGTTTTCTCTGAAGACTTAACGAGTTTCACCACCGTCGCCTTACGCAGAAATGTTTATTGACTGTGTCTCAATCTCAAGTCCCAGATTTCGTCGTAATATTCACCGCAAAGAGCACAAACGAGAGGCGTGCGAACAAGGTTAACTCCAAGCCGCCAAAACATTGGCCCCCCCCCCCTGTTTATTGACTGTGTCTCAATCTCAAGTCCCAGATTTCGTCGTAATAGTCACCGCAAAAACCACAAACGACAAGCGTGCGAACAAGGTTAACTGCCAGCCGCTCACGAATTGGCTCATCGATTTAAAACCTTTGGATAAAATTTTATTCGTTATAGGACATCGTCCGACACTACGCTGGGTAAACACGTGACGAAACACGAGTACGAGATTCGAAACCCTTGTTGAATACCAATCTTTTCGACAGTTAATAAATATGTGTGACGAATCTATATGTCATATTGTTTGATTTACTTACAGTTGCTAAAGTCGTAAAGTAAATCAACCATCAAGACAAAGTTGGCGGTTGATCTATATAGCCTTTTCCTTATTTCGATTATTGGGGGACCAAAAAAAAAACGAAAAAAAATTCGATTTTCGATAGGTTTTCGCCGGACCCCCCCCCCCCCCCCCCCCCCCCCCCCCCCCCCCCCCCCCCCCCCAACTGGTTCTAGGCGGTTTTAGCCTCCCACAAAACTTCCTAACCGGTTGAAACCGGAATCATAAACCCGAAATTTTAACTCGATTTTCGAAAAAAACCTAAGGCCATAGATTTTTTCTTTTGTTGATTTTCTGGGGTCAAAAAGTCAAAGAAGAATCCGGTTTTCGGTGAGTTTTTGCCGCAATATTCTAGTTTCGAACTGTTTCTAGCCGGTTTTAGCCTCCTACCGAACCTCCAAACCGGTTTAAACCGAAATCAAAAACCCGAAATTTTGACCCGATTTTCGAATAACCTCAAGGTTTCGAGGGACTCAGTGTGAGAATCACTAATTTAGAGGTTACGACTCAACACAATCAATTTAAAAAATAATGACCTTAATTACGCCCGCAACCAAACAACAGAACATCACGTCGTCCTAAAGTTAGTTTTGTGCCTTCAAAAAGCAAGGGCCAACAACAATCAAGACTTTGCAGGATAAACGCCACATTAAAGTTCATTTTTACTTATCACCCAGACGCATAGCTTCATGGTGACTAACACATGGTGCAACTAGTGGTCACGTACACTTTGTTTGCACTTTTTGAGTCACAATCTCCGGCGCGGCAGATACGGAATACCCCTTGTTGCATCCGCCCGATTCAGAACGTTTGACAAAATTCTGCTTCCCAACGAAGGAGGAATTCATCCTCAGTTAGTTTTAACAAGGTATTCTACTTTAAAAGATGTTCACCTTAGCTTTGGCAGCGGGGTTTTCGTATGGTTGATGTGGTATACCTAATCAGAAATCGTGTTTGATTGACTGTCGGCTATTTAATTTGAGGCATATATGAGGAAAAAATCTACGAGGTACTCGCCAAAAAGGTTGGTAACCAATTGTCTAGCTGTTTTACGGGTCATTTGCATTGTGCTAGACGATCTTTTACTTGTTACATACTCTGCTTTTTAAAATACTTGTTTCACCGCTGTCGCCGTACGCAGAAATGTTTATTGACTGTGTCTTAATCTCAAGTCCCAGATTTCGTCGTAATAGTCACCACAAAGACCACAAACGAGGGGCGTGCGAACAAGGTTAATTCCCAACCGCCAATAAATTGGCTCATAAATTTAAAACCATCGTCTGACACTAAACATGTTGCTAAACACAAGTACGAGATTCGAAAGCCTTGTTAAATACCAACACCTTTTCGACAGTTAATATATCCAACTTGCTGGATAAAAAAGGTTTGAAGTTCGTATGTAGCGATAAACAAACAGGATTTCAGTTATGATTTAACAGAAACACTTTAATGACCTCAATTAACCCCTTTGAAGTTCGTATGTGGTGATAAAAAAATACAACTCAACGCAAAATTACATTTTATGGGAGTTTGAAAATCCTTGCGACATAATGTAATTATTGATCAGGCGGTGTTTGAAACGTGACTGGATGTGTATTTACCTTGAGTTAATATTGATTGAGGCCGTATCGAGTTTACCGGAGTGTCTTATCGTTCTTTAAACAAGATCGTTAAATGTTGAGTCAGAATTCTTCGAATAATTTTATATTGTTGAAATACCGTTAAGGTTTGTTGTCGGGATTACGGAGAGAGACTTTAGATGCCATTGCCAGTTCCTACTGTTACTGAAAACCTTTTATATACTGCCATAAACAGCGATTGTAAACGAATTTCATTTAAAAGTTATCTTTAGTGTTGGTGTTTAACCAAGCAATACCTTTGACATGATTCATTTGATACTAGCCAGTTCGAAAAATTGGCAGTAATCCGACAAGGCATTTAAAAGAGCCGTTGTGTTTTTGTCCTCCCTTAGAATAAAAGCAGCTTATCACCTAGTTTGCTTTACCAGAAGCACAACTTCTTAAATGAGCATAAGGTGATTTTTTAAGCGGCCAGATATCAGACATCCGTTGTTAGTGTGGAACAAACAATTACCTAGAAGTGTTAGCAAAGCTTTATTGGAAACGAAATATTCGATAACTTCAACTACCTTTTCCCCTTACCTCTCTCTTGATATAAAAGACATGAAAGTCTTTGGACTGTATACATCTACGTGTAGTAAAGCGACCAAGCCCAACGGCCCTCTCAAATTACCTTGGAAGGGAAAATTGACCAAAACTTTCCACAACAAGCAACAACAACTTCCAAGCGACACACGCTACTACAATACCGGATACATGTAACGCCATTCGAGTTCATTGCCGCTTAGTCGAACTGTATAAATCTAAGGTATTTTCTCCGCTTAAAATGGCTGGATTGTATATTACTGTTCAGTGATGAGGTAAGCACATGGAAACAAACAGCTCCTTGTGGTCATATCTTGCCTGGTGGTTTTATTAATACAGAAATGCAAATAAGGTAGCGTGAAACGTTATTTTTTTATTTTGAAACGTTTTGACAAAAAGTTTCCGTCGTCGGCAAACTATGCTTGGAAATCAACTTTTAATGAATCGTTTTTAAGGCAGAATTTACGGCAAAAATTGTCACGCCACCTGAAAAACCATTTAATCACATCACAATACACAAAATACACATAAACCCAATACACAAATACACATAAAACACATTATACCCAATAACACACAAAAAACGCCCTACGCTGGTACCTTGCCTTTCCTTGCCTCTGTAAACAAAAACAGAGCAACAAGCATTATGCTTAAGATCTTTTTTCTTATCATTAGGTTTGGCGATCAATTAAAAACCACGCAAAAATACCTGAACGCAATTTAGCTGTTTTCCATTACCTGTATACCCATGCGCAAATGCGTTTCCGAAAACCGCACAGACGACACTAGTAAATTTGGCATACTTATAACTTGTCTCCTGAAGGAAAACTACAAAAGAAGCATATCTATCCCAGATATTCTGTTGTACGTCTTACTTTCAGCATTCATTTGTACTACAGCAAAAGTTACAACTGATATTGCCTTCACCTGCACGGTAAACTGCTATAGAGTCCATTGCCGATTATGATTGGCTAAAGTGAAAGGACGGAAAACCTGACAAACGTAAGGCACGCAAAGACTGTTCTCGAAGTTTCTCTTGGTTCTTTGGGATGAAAGTCCAATGACTGACGCAACAATAAGGGGTGTGTGAGGGACGAGGAAGAGACCACCCTCTCTTTTAACTGGAACTAAAGGCGTTTGTGTTTACGAGGAATTTTCTCATAAACGTGCGTTGGCAACATTGAATTACTACCCGCAGGTGGTAGTAAGTTGTGTTTAAAATCAGCGATTTTCAACGTGTGGCGGACAGCAGCAGCCTGTTGCGGAAAATTCGATTTTTTTGCGGTTTTGCTCAAAGCTTGTGTATTACAGTTTCTGGATCTTAGGTTTCTGGTGTATTTTTGATAGCTTGTAAAACCATGTTGTTGAAGTTTAGCACAATGCAAGTTCCTCTATACATTAAGTTGCATATATTGCCGACATGTATATATTGCCTCATGTGGGACATTAGCATTTCGATTATTAGGTGGGGCGTTGGCAATCAAGTTCGAAAAATCACCGGTGTAAACTGTTTCCTGGTATGGGAGCATGACTAGCTCGTGTTAATGTTAATCGGACACTCAAGTTACCACTTCGATTGTTAAAAATAAGGTTCAATCAACACTCACCACAGGCCCATCTACCACTGAATTCAGTTCGACACCGGGCCCTAGAAGTCGAAACGATGATTGTTATATTCAACGCCTTCTATGCAATTTGGATTATATCGGAAAGAAACCAATATGTTTAAAATTGTCATATAAGTACGATTGGGACCATGTGGTCTAGCTGTTTACGGAGTGTTCAAAACACTGTGTTCACTGAAAAAATGAAGTTTCACCACCGCCCTTTGCGCAAAAATGTTTATTGACTGCGTCTCAATCTCAAGTCCAAGATTTGGTCGTAAATAGTCACCACGACGGCCGCAAACGAGAGTCGTGCAAGGGTAACTCCATACCGTAACAAATTTGCCGATGAATTTAAAACCTGTACGTACAATTTTATATGTTAAGGCATGTATTTTAATGAATGACATCACTGCTCTATGGTTAACATATAACGAAACGGAACTATAAGATTCGAAATCCCGTTTAATACCGAAATCTTTTCGACAGTGAATAAAAATACAACGTTATACTGTGTGAAATCTACTTATTGTGTTTTGTACAAGTCGTGCAACGAAACGCTTGCGTTCCAAAAATGGATCATATAAAGTTCAAAGAGGATGAAACAAGAAAACCGACATCCGTAAGTTTTACCAAACTTTCTAGACCGCACAAAACGGCGTTGCTCAGTTGATTGAAGTTTGCCGGAACCGCGCGTATTGTTTACACTTAGTTATCGCCGTAAGTACATTACACAAGCCGAGAGTAACTTCAAAGGCAACGCCAAACGTGACGGGGCAAGTAGAACCACAAATATCACCAACTTAGTTTAAAAAAGACTTTTGAAGTGCGAATGTAGCAATGAACAAATACTGCCCAACGAGGAAACTGCAATTTTTAATGAGAATATAAAAATCCATGCGACAAATTTAATTATTAATCAGGCGCTCTACGACATGTGTCTAGACGTGTATTTACCTTGATGTAATGTTGATAGAATTTGCCCTATTGACACCGTATGGTGTGAATCCCAAGTTCAAACTCGTCGAATATTTCTGTTGCGCTATGCGCGGATTTTTTAAATACCGCCAAGATTCATGGTCGGAATAACGTAACGATTTTACGTGCCTGTTCCCAATGTTATCAAAAGCCCAATGTTATCATATTGCTACAAACAGAAGATTGTAAAACAGATTTCATTTACAAGCGTGAGTTGTTTACGACCGTGGATCAACTAACGTGATGTGTGAAACGTTCATTACACACAGTTTTGATTGTTGAAGAGGTCTTTTTGATGCCCACTCATATCTACCACCGTTCATAGCAAGTATATGGCGTACGTTTTTGGCAATGATTTTCATCTGTGGTATATTTTTGGCCGCAACAATGTGAGTGTTTAACCAATGCTTTTGACATGATTCAACCAATTGATGAGAGCCTGTTTAAAAATGAAATTGGCGGTAATCTGACAAAAGATTTGCAAGCTACCGGACAGGCAACAAATTTAAAATTTTGCCATAATTTTCTCTTGATCTAGAAAGATTGTCAATGTACCTTCCATAAACTTGTATTGATTTGTCACGTCTTCACGTTCGAAAGATCAACGTTGCGGTCCTTTGCTTACAATGGCAATCGATTCTATTTTTAACTAATGTTCAAACGTGTATGATTAGCATAAGGTAATATTGGTCAAGTTTGCCTATTTAAAAATGCTCATAATTTGTCGAATATTTCTTTCACATATATTTGATTTCCTTACAGTCGCAAAAAATCGTGAAGCAAGTCAAACCTAAGTTGGCGTTTATCACGAAGCAAATCCTCCGTCAAAACCCCAAACCCATTTATGTGCCATTGATCTTTAATATTCCGTTCAAACAAAACAACTTACATCAGCTAATAGTGCTTAATCACCGTAGCAGTCCCGCTAGAATCGCTTGCGTTCCAAAAATGAGATCATATAAAGTTCAAAGAGGATAAAACAGGAAAACCGACATCCGTAAGTTTTACCAAACTTTTTAGACCGCACAAAGCGCCGTTGTTAGGTTGATTGAAGTTTGCCGGAACTGCGGGTATTGTTTACACTTAGTTATCGCCATAAGCACATTGCACAAGTCGTGAGTAAACCTCAAAGGCAAAAGCAGCGCCAACCCAAACATGATGAGGCACGTAGAACCACAAATATCGCAAACTTGCTGATGATAAAGCTTTGAAGTTGGTATGTAGCGATGAACAAACACCCCAACGAGGAAAATGTAACTAATGGGAGTATAAAAATCCTTGCGACAAAATTTAATCATTAATTAGGCGCCTTACGACATGTGTCTGGACGTGTATTTTCCTTGAGGTACCGTTGATCAAATTTGCCCAATCGACAACGTATGATGCTACGTTAAAATTCATCGAATAATTCTGTTGCGCCATCGTCGGATTTTTCAAATACCGACAAGACTCGTGTTCGGACTAAGTAACGATTTTATGTGACTGACCTTGATGTTATCCCCCCCCCCCTCGAGTAAAATTAATATGTGTCCCCTTCAGGGAAGGGGACCCATAATTCTGCCTTCCAGCCTGGAAGGAGGTCTTCCTCAGTAATAGGTTTTAGCAAGGGATTTTACTTAAAAAATGTTCACTCTTTTTGGCAGCGGAGTTTTCGTAGTCGATGTGGTATACCTAATTATTAATGGGGTTTAATTGACTGTCGGCTATTTAATTTGAGGCCTAGATGAGGAAAAAAATCAACGAGGTACTCGCCAAAAAGATTGGCAACCAATGTTCTAGTTGCTTTACGGGTCATTTTCATTGTGCACTAGACGTTCCTTTACTTGTTATACATATCCTGTTTGTTAAAACACTTTGTTTTCTCTAAAGACGTAACAAGTCGTCGCCTTACGCAGAAATGTTTATTGACCGTGTCTCAATCTCAAGTCCCAGATTTCGTCG
This sequence comes from Phallusia mammillata, assembly GCA_003260075.1. NCBI lineage: Eukaryota > Metazoa > Chordata > Ascidiacea > Phlebobranchia > Ascidiidae > Phallusia > Phallusia mammillata. Next base: position 31,630 of record QLIY01000848.1, on the reverse strand, counting down.
TAATATTCACCGCAAAGACCGCAAACGAGAGGCGCGCGAACAAGGTTAACTCCCAACCACTAATAATTGACAGATAAATTTAAAACCTTTAAATAAAAATTTAATCGTTAAGGGACATCGTCTGACACTACGCCGGATAAACATGTTGCGAAACACAAGTACGAGACTCAAAAGCCTTGTTGAATTCCAAAAACTTTTCAACCGTTAATAAATACATGCGTAAGAAACCTATATTTCACATTGTTTGACTTCCTTACACTCACGAAAGTCCTAAAGTAAATCAACTATAAAGCCTAAGTTGGTGGCAACGAAGTGAATGCTTGATAAAAAAAAGACTTGCTTGTGTGCCTTTGATTTGTGATATTCCGTTAAAAACAAACAACGAACATAATACAGCTTAATTATCGCAGCACCCCCGTTAGAATCGCTTGCGTTTAAAAAATGAGATCACAAAAGTTCACAGAGTATAAAACGGGAAAACCGACATCCGTAAGTTTTACCGAGGTTTCTAGACCACACAAAACGCCGTTGTTTAGTTAATTGAAGTTTGCCGGAACTGCGGGTATTGTTTACACTTAGTTATCGCCATAAGCACACTACACAAGCCGAGGGTAACTTCAAAGACAAAGGCGGCGCTAACCCAAACATGACGAGGCACGTAGAACCACAAATATCGCAAACTTTTTTTCAAATATCGCAAACTTGCTGGTAAAAAAGCTTTAAAGTCGGTATTTAACGGTGAACAAACACCCCAACAAAAAAACTATAAGTCTTACCGGGAAATCTATGCGACAAATTTAATTATCAATCAGACCTTATCGGACATTTGTCTGGACGCGTATTTGAGGTAATGGTGATATTATTTGCCCTATTGACACCGTATGATATGGATGCTACGTTAAACTCATCAAATATTTTAGTTGCGCCATGCGCGGATTTTTCAAATAGCTCTAAGATTAGCGGTCGGAATTACGTAGCGATTTTACGTGCCTGACCTTGATGTTATTGAAACCCTATATATTGCCATAAACAGCAAATTGTAAAACAGATTTCATTGGCAACCGTGAGTTGCTTACGACCGTGTATCAACTAACGTGATTTGTGCAACGTTCATTACACTCATATTTTTGATTGTTAAAGAGGTTATTTGGATGCCCACTTATATCTACCATGCACGGTACGTAGCAAGTATATGGAGTACGTTTTTGGCAACAATCGACATTTGATGTCTATTTTTGGCCGAAACAATGTGAATGGTTAACCAAGCAATACCTATGCCATGATTCAAGCCCCCCCCCCCTTACGACCGTGTATCAACTAACGTGATTTGTGCAACGTTCATTACACACATATTTTTGAAGAGGTCATTTGGATACCCACTTATATCTACCACGGTACTTAGCAAGTATATGGAGTACGTTTTTGACAACAATCGACATTTGATGTCTATTTTTGGCCAAAACAATGTGAATGGTTAACCAAGCAATACCTATGCCATGATTCAACCAATTGATAAGGGCTTGTTCAAAAATAAAACAGGCGATGATTTGACAAAGGATTTGTGCACTACCGTACAGGCAATAAACACAAAGATAAACGTTGCGGTCCTTTGCTTACAATGGCAATCGATTCTATTTTTCAACTAGTGTTCAAACGTGTATATTTTATTTAAGGTAATATTGGTCAAGATTGCCTGTTTAAAAAATGCTCAAAATGCGTCGAAAAGTTATTTCACATTTGTTTGATTTCCTTACAGTCGCCAAAATCGTAAAGTAAGTCAACCTTAAATCAAGTTGGCGGTCACAAAGCGAATCCTCGGTCAAAATCCCAATCCCGCTAGTGTGCTATTAGTCATAAATATTCCGTTCAAACAAAACAACGTACATCAGCTAATAGTGCTTAATCACCGTAGCAGCCCCGCTAGAATCGCATACGTTTCAAAAATGAGATCATATAAAGTTCAAAGAAAGATAAAACAGGAAAACCGACATCCGTAAGTTTTGCCGAACTTTCTAGACCACACAAAAAGACGTTGTTAGTTGATATCGCCGTAATCTAACTGCACCTTGAGTGACTTTAAAGGCAAAGGCAGCGCCAACCCAAACGTGACGAGGCACGTAGAACCACAAAGATAACCAACTTAGATTTTTGAAGTTTGTGTATAGCGATGAACAAACACAACTCAACGCACAAACTATTTCATTTTATGGGAGTTTAAAAATTCTTGCCACATAATGTAATTATTAATCTGGCGCTCTGCGACATGTGACTGGATGTGTATTTAACTTCAAGTGACATTGATCAAACTTGTCTGATTGACACCGTATCGAGTTCATCGAATTATTTCTTATTGTTCACTAAACATGATTATGAAATGCTAAGTCAAAATTCGTCAAAAATTTTTGTTGCACAATGTGCGGATTTTTGGTTGGTGGAAGATTTTATACTGCTACAAACAGCAGATTGTAAAACAGGTTGCATGTGAAAATGTTTGTGGGAGTGTAAAAATCCTTGCGACATAATGTAATTATTAATCAGGCGCTCTACGACATAGGTATGAATGTGTATTTACTATGGGGTTATTGTTGATCAAATTTTTTCCTACACGTTATGACGTAAATGCTAAGTCAAAAATAATCGAATATTTTTGTTACGCCATGCGCGGATGTTTCAAATACTGACAACGTTCGTGGTCGGAATTATGTAACGATTTTGCGTGCCTGTCCGTAATGTTATCGAAATCCTAGATATTGCCACAAACAGCAGATTATAAAACAGGTTTCATTGGCAAGTGTGAGTTTCTTATGAATTACGACCGTGTATTAACTATAACGTGATGTGTTAAACGTTCATTACACACATTTTTTGATTGTTGAAGAGGTCATTTTGATGCCCACTTATATTTACAACCGTAGCAAGTATTACATTTTATGGGGGTTCAAAATTGTTGCGACATAATGTGTTTAATAATCTGGCGCTCTACGACACGTGTCTGAACGTGTGTTTAACTTGAAGTGATATTGATCAAACTTGTCTGATTGACACCGTATCGAATATCCCCCCCCCCGGTCATTTTGATGCCCACTTATATTTACAACCGTAGCAAGTATTACATGTTATGGGGGTTCAAAATTGTTGCGACATTATGTATTTAATAATCTGGCGCTCTGCGACATGTGTCTGAACGTGTGTTTAACTTGAAGTGATATTGATCAAACTTGTCTGACACCGTTGACACCGTATCGAATACACCGAACTATATCTTATCGTTCTTTAAACATGATTGTGTAATGTCAAGTCAAAATTCGTGGAACATTTTTGTTGCACCATGCCCGGTTTTTGAAATACCAACAGAGTTTGTGGTTTAGATTACGTAGACGTTTTAGATGCCATTGCCAGTCTATGCGGTTACTGAAACCTTATACTGCTACAAACAGCAAGATTATAAAACAGGTTTAATATGAAACTGTTACATTTTATTAGAGTATAAAAATCCTTGCGACATTATGTAATTTGTTATCAGGCGCTCTAGGACGTTTGTCTGGTTGTGTATTTACCTTGAGGTAATGTTGATCAAATTTGTTCAATCGACACCGTATATGACGTAAGTGCTTAGCCAAAATTCGTCGAATATTTCTGTTGCACCATGCCTGTTCCGATTGTTCCATGCGAGAATTTTTTAAATACCACAAGGATCGTGGCCGAAGGTATGTAGCTATTTTGGATGCTGTTACTGAAACCTTGTACTCTCATAGGCAGCAGATTACAGATGTTTTTTTATTTAGAAGCAAATTGAGTAGGTTGCTATGAAGGCCTTTATTGTCGCCACAACGATAATGTCAACTGCATGACGTGTGGCGGTGTGTTCTAATAAAGGTTTTGAAGTGTTTTGCTCCCCCCCCCCCCAGATTACAGATGTTTTTTTATTTAGAAGCAAATTGAGTAGGTTGCTAAGAAGACCTTTATTGTCGCCACAACGATAATGTCTAAATGACGTGTGGCGGTGTGTTCTAATAAAGGTTTTGAAGTGTTTTGCTTGATTATCCCAAATATCCACAGCAAGATAAGCAAACATTCATCTCACTTACTTGTTTGTTGTACCTGTCATAAGACTTTGAGTTAACGATGTCCACTCATATCTCCAGTCGTTTAGCTGTAATCTTTCGTTTGGTGAAACTTCAAATGTACTTTAATTTGACTGTTAAACTGCTTGTTTTAAAATGCAACCTGACAAAGGTTTGATACAACTGCCCTTGACTTTGTACTGCTCAACGAACACAGAACAGAAGAATCATAAAACAGAAAATTTGCTTCGAAAAGTGGGTCCAACACAAAGGAACTAAACACCTACACAACACAGCCAGTGCGAATGAACTCAAAACTTATCAAATTCTATCAATTTGCAGTTTCACAGTGTTTACTGGTATTGAAGATTGTGGGTTTACGATATAGTATGCTCCCCACTTTTGTTAAAAAAATACATTTAAAGAGTGACAGTTAATCTTGAAGGGTGTGTGTTTTATAAATAGCAAGTATGCGACGCACGTTTTGGCAATAAGCAAAGCCGTTAGCTTTATAGGTGACAATTTGTGTTAATACTTCGAACGTTGCTCAGCCAGTTGAGACGGACCAAACCCCAAAAATTGCCGACAGCATAATCCTGAGGATAAAGATTGTATGCTACCAAAAAGCAACAACTAAACTGTTAAACATTATGGTTATTTTATTTACGTGCTGCGGCAATCGACCTATTGATTGTTGATGTTTAGTTAAAGCTGGATTAAGCCTTAAACCCGGAATGGGTTTAAGTTTGGCAAATACGTTAGCGTTCAGGCTCGCTATAATCAAGAGCAGTTCACCGCGCTTGTGATTGACGTCATACCCTTTCCCTTCCTGAAGGGGCCAAGTACGTAAGCAGTATCTCCTATTGGGCCCTTGAAGAAAGATAACTTCTCAGAAACCGTGTTTGTTATGTGGCCAGACAAATGTTGATAGCCTAAAAGCAAACAATTACCAACCGGCGTTAGTCAACGCTTTCTTGAAAGGGTCTGTTAAATGAACATATCTCTTCTCAGCCTGATCATTCTTACATTATAGGGGTGTCCAAAGTGCGGCCCGCGGGCAAATTGTTTTAAATTGTGTTGCGTATGGCCTGCCATAGTTTGCATTCCCGCAACAGCTTTTCATGGAAGTTTATTTGGCGTTAAAAAGACAGCATACATGCATGCTGCTAACGCAACAAAATCCCACAATTCCCCAAATCCCGTAATCCCGTAAATTTGTGTTTAATTCAACGATTAAACTTCACAAAAATTACATTGGCCTCAATTAAAAATAGTTTGGACACCCCTGCCTAACAAGATTTGGGACTTTGGTTTCGACATTAAAACACATGCAAGGTGTGGGATAATTCGTTAATCCAAATGTTATAGACTTCGGCATGCAGAAAAGTTGGGGCTATTCCCTCAAACAAAAAACTATGCTTTAATTAACATACTCCGTGTCACGAAAAAGGCAAAACCGACCTTTCGATATATAACAATCACTGCAAAACTAGATAAAGTAAACACCGATACCGTACATAACACAAAAGGAACCACTATCAAAGGCTTTCCGTACAGTGCATAACGGTAACAAATACGTGTAGTAATGTGACCTGCCCTAACAACCCACTCAAACTTGGAAAGGAAAATTGACCAAAACTTTCCACAACAAGCAACAATTACTTCCAAACGACACACGCTACAACAATACCGGATACATGTAACACAATGCACGTTCATTACCGCGTGGTCAAGCAACGTATCACATGCCTTTTTCCTGCTTAAACTAGATTGCTTTTGTGCTTCTGTTTTGCTATACATGCAGATGTAAGCATGTGTAAATATGCCGCAACTCTCACAATACACAAACTTAAATACAGTAGTATAAACAGATGCCTTTAATTTAAAGTAATTTGAAATGCTGTCGTTTTTGTCAACGAAAGATAAACGCGCTTGTAAATCACACTAGAACGACCATGAATTTGAACTTCACTACTAAACCAATATGGACCCGTCGTTAATCGCTTCAAGGTAGATTTGACAGCTCCGTCACGCCGTCTGTTAACTTGTTGGTTCTAGTACAGATGCAGTTTTGTCAAACATAAAATGCGTAGTGGAAATTTACCGAAACGGTTCCCTTCATGCAAACGTAAAAGTCAGGACTCCTGCCGAATACATCCGCTGTTGATTGCGCGTGACTCATAACCTACACCAAGAAGCTGCTCAAACCCTACATAGATTGACAGTTATTAATTAAAACGAAAACTTGTTGATCAAAACGATAAGGACAACTAATGGTGAAACACGTTTAGTGCTAGGGCGTGTGGTTTTAGAAACGCAATAGGCCGCTCAACTTTTTTTAAAGGAAAGAAAAAATTGCCTTTACGTGTCTGATATACCGCTAAATGGAAGAACACACAAAAATGTAAAATACACAATTCTACACACATTTCGTGTAGCACAGGTGCTAAATCAACTTCTTTCAACACTTTCAATACACAGTTACAATCACAAAGCTATTGTAACGGCAGGGCACTGAGTAGCTACAGTTCTACACTACGGAAATAGGCTTCGAACAAGCGGCCAATTCCTGCCCGGGCATGCCCTGTAGCTTTCACTGTGTAGTCGCACGTTGTCGATATAACTTGGGTAATTTATGTCTGCCAATTTGTCATTTTGATTGGTTTGGTACAACATTTAGCAGCTTTTCGACATTCAAACCTTTACTTTTGCAACCCAAATGCATTGCACAAACACAATCCCGATAGCTTTAGAGTTAGACTTTCAAAGCTGTTGGTCTGCAATAGATCTGCAAAGAGAACATGTCAGTAGCGACGTCCAGCAATAAAGGAAACCTGAAGACTACCGCAAAAGTCGGGAACAACCTGACTTGCGCAAGCATGATGCAATATCGCGTCACCAGAAGCTATGTGAGGTCATCACAGTGACGCCAGAGTGGCGTGTTAGCTTTTACGCCCTGTGATTTGCTGGAGGTGCGCAGACATTCACTAAAAAGAGCTAAACTTGGAGCAAACACTAGTGCACAGGTAAGCGCCAGACGCCTTGGGTTATCTTCGGCCACCGCCGTTCTGTTGCGATGCTTGGTTTGGAAATTTATGACTGGCGCAGCAAGTTTGATTTTGCTTCACGAAATTGTACCGTTTTCCAATGTCGATTTGTGAATGAATGTTATACATTGTCACACAATAGGTTTATTGCAGGTCATTGCGAAGTAAAATTTCGCGGTGTGAGTTAGTTTGCCTGTGGTGGGTTGGATCAAAGTTTAAATCGTAACCTACGCTTTTAAACGTTGTGTTATTAGTTGTGCTAGTGAACTCGTTTGGGATATACCAAAAAATCTGTTATGTTGTATAAGCTCCACATACCCTGGGCCCAAAACATACTGTTTTGTTTGTATTTTTTGTGTGAAAAGGGGCTTTTATAAAAAAAATGGTCGGTTGCTGAACTTTTGGTTTCACACAACAAACAAGTTTGGGCCGAAACAGAAACATCGCCATAACTGCATATTCAGCCGAAATGTGTTGGTAACCGAAACTTCGGTAGTCGGTACATCGCAAACCAGAAATTGGTGCAGCTTTCGAAAGCGGAACTCCTCGGTTTGATAAATGATTTCCTAAATGAGATTTGCTCGAAGCTTCGGGCTCAGCAGACCAAAGCTGTTTAACGCGTGGCTGATTCATTGCCATGACAACGCTCTCTTTTCTCCCAGACAAGACTTACCGCCACTTTAAGCCCGGCGTTTATGTCAAATCGGGTTGTATTAAAAAGTAGCAACACCTTTTGATAAAAGTGTGTTATTATCTTTGCCCACAATTAAAAAAAAGCATAACTATTTATCCAAATAATGTGAGACTTTGAACGTACTTATGGTCATTTCCTGTTTCGTCTGACGAAAGTTGCTACTTGTGCAACTTCCTCGATTCCCAACGTCATAAGCGATTACGTAAAGGGGGTGTGTCTAGGGGCGTCGCTTTTTTATTGGTTGAGCAAACATCTGAGCGCTTGAACGTCATTCGGTATCCAGTGGCAACGTTGCTGTGGGTGGAAATAGGAATGTTGTGGTTTCTTTGCCCAAAACTTCGCAGAAAGATTGAATATTGTTAATACGCGTTTTCAGTGTCATTTTTTTCAATTTTTTTTCTCCAAACCGCCTGGCTACTTACTTTTAGATGTCACATCGTTACCATATCGTTTTTGAAGCCTAAAACACTCTTTTTACAAACACGTTGTATATTGCAGCAGTGTGTAATGTTGCATACAAAATGTATTATCAGCAGCTTAAGCTTTGTCGACATGCCTTTTAACAAGGCGACGTAAAAGTAAATATTGTAAGTGCACAGAAAGGAATTCCATTATATTCAGGCCTTTAGATTAGGTTACAACTTCCGTATGTATAATATTCGCTGTGTTTAAGCATTGAATGGGAGGTGTTTTACAAATGTGAACAACATAGGCGGCATTTTTTTCGAAACTTTAGGGCTGGTTGACAGTATTCAAAAGCTATAATGCTGATTGTTTTCAAGCGATACAAATGATATACATTAACCCTACGTGGAATTTATGCATCTATTTACACATAACTTCATCTTTAAACGTTTCTGGTAACAGACTAACTGAAGCATGACATTTGGATAATGGGGCTTCATTTCCTGTTTATCTCGATGAAATGTGCCACCTGCGCCAGTTCCTCTTTTCGTCACGTCATTATCGATGACGTGATGGGGGTGTGTCTAAAGGCGGCGCACTTTTATTGGTTCGCATTGAAAACCTAAACGCATTGACGTCATTAGGTATCCAGTGGCAACGTCGGTCGCATGGAAATGCTATGTCATACTTGCAAAGGTTACCAAACTTCACAAAACTTTATATTGTTGACATACGCTTTTACAGTGTCATTTTTTTCTACTCCTTTATCAAATTTGCTTGTCACATATCTTACAGAACATTTTTACAAACAAGTTATATGTTTGCAGCAGCATGCAATGTTGTATATGAAATATATTAAGGGAAGAATAATGTTTGTCGACATGTGCGTTTAACATGAGAAGAGAAATGTTGGTTATGTTGCCAGTGCGCAAAGAGAATTTCCATTGCGAGGATTCTGTTGACACTCCCGTGCAATTCCCAGACAAAGGAACTGTTGTATAAGGCTCGTAATTCGTATCAGCGTTTTAGCACTGCACGCAAGGTGTTTTACTGATGTAAACACATGCTAGCTGCATCTTTACGCAATTTTGGAGCAGGTCGTTGGTGTTCGACAGGTTTGGTGTTTGATAAGCACTTATACCAATGCAATGAAATATTACGCCATCAACTCTGACGTAAAGGCAATATACCAACTTATCGTTTGTCCGACTGCCGATAACAAAACCAACATAATATTGCCACATCACGCCACTTCTGTTTGCGTTACACGATGGTTAACGGACATTATGACGTTTACACAATGAATGACGTGATTTTTGATGACCTCTGCAATCGACAATGTCATACGGGACTGGTGTACCAAATGATACTACCTAATATGGTTTGTCCATTACGTTCCGGCTCGCACAATGTTTACTGGAATGTCTGTATTGTGCGGTCGGTGAACCCCCCCCCCCCCCCCCCCCCCCCCCCCCCCCCCCCCCCCCCCTGATCGCCGCCGTATCCACAAACACTGGCAGTCCAATACTTTAGGTTCTCAAATTATTTGTGGTACAACCATGAAATATAAATCCATTGAACTTTTTATCAACCCAGTTAATGTTACCAATATTAAATTGCAATTTGCTCACTGAAGAAGCTATAATTGGGAGGCCGATCTTGAAAATACAATGCCTGAAACTGAACTTGGCACGAAGCCTGGTTTATTTAAACTTAAACTCGCACCCGACCTAAACAACTGAGTTCGACTTACAACTTCATGATACTTATTGTTATACCTTAGTAAAATTGAATATAGGCACAAATTCAATACATTATTGCATGTTGCTTGACAAACAATGTAAAAACTACAACAAAATAACCCAAATGTACATGCACTCTTAAAGATGAGCAGCCGAAGTAGATTTTGTACGCTAGATTGCTATCTAAAGTCCGTTATTTACCATTGACTCCTGGCACTATGCGCTGCTTAACGTGTACAAGTAATAAAGATTCGATATAAAATACACTTGGTCATTGCGTAATTAGCAGCCAAATTGCACCAACTGCCCAGATTTTTCTTGGTAAATTTCCATGCTTTAAAACACACGTTAGGCTGAGTTCAAACTAATGGAGTAGAATTAGTGGAAATTGTATTATACTTGCGTTTTCGGAATCGGGTGCAACAACAGAAGAACAGTGTGGGGTCCGGGTACAGTCATTAATCTATGCTGCAATAAGAAACGCCTATGATTAGAACAATTTCCTTACTACGAAAATCTGCTTCCTAACTGTACAAACTGAGACGAAACATTTTTAGCCTTTCGCTGAATTCTCACCCAGTTCCACTTACAGGCATAGTTTAACAAAATATGCTACTTCAGAGACTAGTTATACATTAGCCTAAATACTAAACTTTAAACACATCGTTTAAATGCAGCCGAAATTTAAAAAACTGGTGGTTTAACAATGAGCGGCTCACATTCACGATTATTTGACACGAACACACAAATAAGTATACGCTGAGTGCTGACTATTATAGCAAATAAACTCCAGAGTGCAGACGTTCTGTTACAACAATGATGAAAGTACATGTGTCGCCTTTTTCTTGTACGCTTGAAAGCAAACAGACCGATCGTTGCGATTTTTAACACCGAGGTGTACAGGTCTCTATATTTTTGTATGCATGACCACAAGGCATTTAACAAGATTGCTCAGTCAACAAATTTGCGCCCTTTAACACGTAAAATAAGTATATTGCCAGCATAGACTTTATGTGCATTTTCACGCTGGTTTTGGGGTCAGCTTTGTGAAATATGTGAAATGTTACGATACGTTCCAAAGTTCTTTTGGGTCTGTGGCTTTAAACCAGGGTCTTATAAACATCTGGCAGCGTTTGAAAAATCTATACCAGAAACTATTGCACAAACAAACACCAACTGTCGTTTAAGGTTGGTCTTTGTAGGCGTCTTGTCTACAAAAGTATAATACAGTCGCAAAGAAACTTTCTCGATCACCGAAAAAATGTCACACGCAAAACCTTTGCTCTTTGTTTGCTGCAATCTGCGTCATTGTGACGTAACCGTAGGGCGTTCACTTCGTCACCTGTGATTCGCTGAGAGGTACACGCGCCCACTTTGCCCCAAAAGTAGAAAGAGAACAAATTTGCGAACTCGCGTGAGCGGAAGCAAAATTGGTCGACGAAAATGTTTCCGCATCCGTTGTACCGTGACGCGTTAACGGAGTTGTTGCAATGTTTAGTTAAGACTAGAGAATGTGTGGTTTAGGACTTCTGAATGCTCAGCGTGTCTGGAGTGCCCAAATTGTTTCAAGGTCATTGTAAGAGCGGCTTCTTTACGCTCTCACCTATAAAGTGGTGCAAAAAATAAATGTGTTTAAAAGTTAAATAAGTGCCACAGAAGGGTTGTTACCTAAACAACATTATGGACAAACACATTAGTAAAAACAAAACTGAACCACGCGAATTAATTGCACTTTAGATTTAGTATGGAATGGTTTTCTATCACACTGTTTATCTTACATAGTGAAACCATTTATGATTGAATGTTGTGAATAATTGTCAAACATAAGGTTTATTGCAGGTTGTTGGAACATTAAACTTTGGTTGGTGTGAGTGTGACTTCGTTTGCCTGTGGTGAATTGAGCCAAAGTTTGTTCCGTAACTTACGCTTTTGTACCTAATCGTGGTGCCATTAGTAGGGCGTTTCATCGGGCGGTGTAGTTAAATATGTATTGTGGTTCGCTATTACGCTCGCGTTGTAAGCGGCACTTGACTTTAAAGGGATTAATTACCCGACGTTCAATTGATCAGGACAGATCGTTTCCGCAGAAATCAAAAAAGGAATTGGTTTTGCTTTCGAAAGCGGAACGGGTAGGATAAGCTTGAAAGCGGGTGGGATAATATCAGTGCTTAAAGCTCTTCTGACGCTGTGGTTTACGCGTGACTGATTTACTGCCATGCCAACGCGCTCTTATCTTCTGGTTACACAACTAACACAAACCTACCTACACGCTCCTATGTCAAATCGGCTTGTGTCCGGATGTTAGCAGACAAAGCCTAACAACTTTGATAAAATTCCGCAATTTAGCCTGTAACATCAAATACAAATGTTTTTATCCTAACATCCTTCTGGTCTTAGCAACTCACTCACCAACACGTCATGTATGTTTGACAGAGCCTAACGTTTGTCTATAGCGTAAGTTTTTATGTTAATTTTAGTACGTTAATTGTAACTTATTTGTTTTGCGTCGGCTGCCTTCGATCTTTTTGGTAGCTAATTGACCTACGTTTATTCGTGTGTGATAATTTTGTACGTAGAGATTGGGCGGGAAATATTTAAGCTCAACACAAAATTAGTGCACCATTGCCTAAAAAATAACCTGCGTGCGGCGTTTACACGTCTTGATCTGATTGGCTGGGCGCAGGGGGTGTCGTAACTTTTCAGGCAGAAAAATATATTAGGGGTCATTGGTTGCGTGCAGAGGGGGTGGTGTTTTAACGCTGATTGGTTGAATCGTACCGTGACTGCAACGGCGATTCAGACTTTGACTTCAACTGCCGCGGTTCGTGTTTTCTAATGTTTTATTTTCCTTTTTACGGTGGCCAACCAATCAACGTCCGAATATGGTCGCGCCCCTTACCACCAAGACACACCCCTTTTTAAATGTTTTGTTTTCTTTTGATGTTGATGCACAAAGATATTTTTCGCTAGGTTTGCATTACGTTTTTTGGATAACGCGACATGATCATAGAGTGATCGCGTTATACATCAACCTGCTGCTATTGGTTTGTTTTAGTCACTTGGAATCTCGGTCTCTGTAATAGTGCACATAGTTTGCTTATAACAGACAAGAAATGACAAAAATTATTGATAAACATATGTACAAATGGACCATACAAAGAGATCATTGTTTGGGTAAACTACGTGTCAATGCAAAACGGCGGAGAACGGTTTTATAAAAAATATCCAAGTTGTTTTTGTTTGTCAAGAACTATAGGTAGCATTGCGTTAAAACTAACACTGTATTCTACAACATATTTGTCGTTTTTTGAAATCGGGTTAGGATGCTTTCGAAAGCGGAACCTCAAACCGAGACATGCGCATTGCTTCACACACGGTCCGATTCATTGCCATACCGACCCTCTCTTATCTCATGATTACAAAACTTACGCAAATCAAACTTGACGTTTCAGTGTAACGCCGGATGAAGAGCTTGCGTTAACAGAGGTAAACAACAGTGATAACGCCGTCAGTTGCTTGTTATTATCAAATGTCAAACATTTATTAAATTTAACAACTATAACAATTTTTGAAACATATGCTAACCGTGCGATGCCAAATTTGTTTTACGGTCGCCGGGCTTGATGTGATGTAGGTATGGGACGGACTTAGAACGGGATCTGCCTTTTTATTACATTTTTTATCAGGTCCGTAATCTTGGTTTGTATCCAACTTTACGAGTCCCAATGTGGTTAAAAGATTTGGACACAATGTGGGTTTTATTCTATTACACTTTTTTCTTGTCGGTGGTAAGCAGGATAGATGACCAAAACAAGAAAATGAGCCGTATCCGAGCTTAAACCTAAAATTCTTTCACCTTCACCCAAAAATCCGCTGTTGGCGAGTTCGTGTGGGCGTGTCTTCGTCTGATTGGTTAATTCTGGAGGCGTTGTCTTTTGACTTTTGGCCAAAAACTTGCACCAGACGTTATCGATGACGTGAGGTCGTATTCGGACTCTGGTTGGTTGAATCATCCACCATGACCGTCACGGTATCGTTTGACGTTTCATCGATGGACTTTGACTCCGACTGCGACCTTTTTCCGTTCTCAAGTGTGTGTTTTTAAGTTTGACGAATGAATAAGCTATGCGACATACAATGACACACACACACACGCAAGCCATGCGCATGCAATTGAGAAATTTTAAATATTAAGGGTAGTAGTTTTATTGTATCAAGCAACATCGGATTAAGGAAAATGAGAAAACGGTTGTTTGAGTTCCCGTTGATGAAAAAACTAAGTTGCATAATGACAAGAACGACTAATGCTAAGCGATTCAATACCTTCCAATGAAGGTGTTGTGGGTTTTCTGAATACTTTGAAATCTGATACAACTGTCCCCCTGACGTCAACATAAAGTGGCTTTTGACCGAGCCATACGTGTAACGTAGCCTTCTTTCTCGAATAATAAACATGTTTTTGTTTGCCTGTTCATCACAAACATTTGTGTGAAAGCTATACGCCATCACCTCTGACGTCAAGGCGTCTGTGTTTCAACACCAAACCAACAAAAGACGATCGTATGATGTCTGCTATGTTTTCTATAGCCAATGGCTACTGGGCCTGTATGACGTTTGCACAATGAATGACGTGATTCTTGATGACCTCTACGAGCCACAATGTCCTACCAGGTTATAGTGTAACGATATGGTGCACTTTGCTCTGTCGATTATCTTTCTGCTTTACAAGGTAATGAGGAGGGCGTATTTGTTTAACAAACAGTAAATAAGGTATGGAACTGTATGGAACCTTCTCTATGGCTAGCGAGCAGATTAAAAATAACTGAAGCAGAAAAATGGTGTGAATATGTCCGAGCTCACAATTCTTTCACCGTTTGCAAAAAAATGCGTTTTTCTAGATTTTCGTTAATGTGTCTGTGAGTGTGTCTAACACGTGGTTAAACCAATGACCAAAGTTGAGGAAAACATTCCCCTTCATCTACCAGTGGACGAAGCTACAGTTGCATAATGACAAGAACGACTAGCGTTACGCGATTCAGCAACTTCCAATTAGGTGTCACGGGGTTTCCATATGATTTCGAAATCTGATACAAACATCACTCTGTCGTCAACATACAGTGGTCTTTCGGTAAGCCTTACTTGTAATGTAGCCTCTTTCTTGGTCCGTTGGTGTTAAAACTTTACGCCACCAACTCTGACATCAAAACCAGCAAAAAACGGGCATATGATGTCCGTTACGTTTGCGTAGTCAATGACAACCAACTATGACGTTTGCACAGTGCATGACTTTGATGACCTCTACGAGCCACAATGTCATACCAGGCTATAGTGTAACGATATGACGCACTTTTCTCTGTCCATTATCTTTCTGCTTTACATTGTTTACTGGAAATCGGAATGAATGTTAGCTCACTTTCATCAATAAACGGCGGTTTTACCGAGAGGAACCTTCGCTTTGTACCCTTATGTTTTTGGCAACGCTTTTAATGTGGCATCTTACTTTGTTTTTTATCATATGGAAAGCGGGAAATATACTCAACAATGCGGGAAATACACTCAACTTAACTAGACAGCGCTCTTGAACGACAGCGTCAAGCTTGCGTTGTATGTGAAAGTAGAAAGGAACCACAGCGAGAAACTACGCGGTTTAATTTTGGAAATTTGTGTACAATTTCGTATACAAAACGACTCCTTTATTTTGTAACAAATACTCGCAATTAATAGGATTTTACAAAAGACATTGAAAAATGTTGTCAAGAAGGTAGAAAAAATAACTTACGACGGAAACCACTTTGCGTGTTCGAACCATGGGTCGTCATTTTGTTGCCAGTTTTGCAGTCCTCCGTTACAATACCAGTACTTGACTCTCTCCGGACATGGGCGCCGGCAGAAAATTTTGCAAGAGGGGGCAAATTTTGGCTGATACTTTACTGCATCAAGAATTTGTTACATATGAGGTCATAAATCGTGTACTTCACAATTGAGTTGCCTAAAAGTTAAAGCATTGAACGATGTCACAAATCCCCGCGCTGCCAATTTAATTAGGTTTGCTGCTAAATATGTTAAATTGAGGTACACTGAAATTCCAAGGGGGGGNTATCGTTACATTGAGGTACACTGAAATTCCAAGGGGGGGCAAGTGCCCCCTCTTGCCCCTACGTGGCGGCGCCCATGTATCCGGATATCCTGCATAAATAAATAATATTACCTTTGTTTTTGTTTGCTTCATGGCATACATTGTGTAAACTAACATCACCTTTGTTTTCGCAACAGGTCCATTCCTGGATAATAAAGTCCTGCCTCGGCAAACTGACGGAGACTTGCAATAATTCTGTGTGACGGCCAATTGAGGCGATTCCTTCGAAACGTTCGCAATCGGTCACTTTGCTTGTGGCAGTTGATCGGGCCAACACAAGGTAATGATGACTTTGTGGTGTGCTGGTGGTATTATCAGTATAGTTTGAAACCTTTAAGTCGCCACGAAAGCGTTTGATGGCGCGTGTAGAAGCTGTAACACTTGGCGGGGGTACCACAGGTTGTTGGTAAGATGCTGTACCAGTTTGAACTTGTGCTAGATTGGGTTCAGCCATCAAAGCAAGTGCAGCGGGTATTTTGGGCTCAATTTCCCGGTTGTTGGGTGCCGGTGTGTGCATTTTGACGGATGAGTTTTGTTGACCTGGGCAGATTGGTTTAATAATATCCCTTTGTTGGCTGTATGTAAAGCAATCAGCCCAGTTTTAAAATCGTTTTTCGTATACGTTATGTTAGTCGGTTTCTGAAAGTTGAAAATCACAATAGGATGCTTTGAAAAGCGAAACCTGAAACTGAGATATACACATTGCGTTACACACGTCCGAATTATTGCCATGTCGACCCTCTCTAATCTTGTGATTACAAAACTTACGCAAATCCACCTAGACGCATCGATGTGTCGCCGGATGAAGAGCTTTACGTTTACAGATCAGGGCTAACAAATGTGATAATGCCATCAACTACCAAACTTTTATCAAAAAATTGTGTTTAAACTTTACGCCAGTACCTTTGACGTCAAGGCATATTTGTTTTCAATAACATAACCATCAAAAGGTTGGCACATGCTGGACACTTTGTTTGTATAGTCAGTATTGTATGGTTTGATAGATGAGGGTTTTTGCCCTAACGACTTGTACCAATTATTATCGATGATGCAATATCACATGCACAACAAATGGTGAGACTTTGATGATGACAAAGTTTCTTTGTACTAGACAACCTGTGGCTGAACAATTGACAAAAAATGTGAGAAAATGGACGCTCAGTTATACCAGTGAATGAAGTTGCTTGTGCACAATGACAAAAACGATTTTACACCATTCATCACCTTCCAAATAAGGTGTGGCGGGGTTTCCATATTCTTTTGAAATCTGGTACAAACCTCACCCTGTCGTCAACACAAAGTGTTCTTTAGCTGAGCTGTACGTGCGACGTCAACTCTGACGTCAAGGCGAATGTGTTCACAAACAAAGTCACCAGACGAGCACATGATGCCCGCTATGTTTACGTAGTCTATGGCAACCAACTATGACGTTTGCACAAAAAGCCGTGATTCTTGATGACCGCAAATACCTCTGAACAATGGATTGTTAATTGGTATATTGTAGTTTGTTTGTTGTATTGATACACATAACCAATAACGGCTGGTTTGTATGTTGCGGTAAACAGCACAAAATACAGCACAAAATTGTGAAAATACAAATTTGTGAAACCTATGTCGCTATTCCCTCTGAAAATAATGGAACAATAACGGAAACAGCGTTTTACAACGATAACAATAATTTAGTCTTTTGTGGTTGAAACCGCAGGTTCGCAAGAGTCAAATTAGCTACGACGGGTGGCGTAATCTTGAAGACGTGGTGAAAACTTAACTGCGTTAGAACTTGAATCCGCCACGACTGGAGGAGCATGAGCGCCGATATTAAAAGTTTGAAGGGCTACTTTAAGTATACTGTATACAGGTGGATAAGCGGGTTACCCGAAATCGCTTAGTATCCTTAACTCCAGGTTTCCAAACGGCAGTAAATTTTGGTAATGTGGGAAATGTTTAATATTTTTGGGAGATAAACATGATTTGATTTATATCGCTTTCACAATGTTACGAACGCCAGCCACATAGTATTGACAAAGTTAGTAACAAATAATCCAAGCTTTGTTTTGCTTAGTTTCCCACAGAACCGCCCTAAACTCGGCTCCACACATTTTTAAAACAAAGTCCTGAGGTTGAGAGTAAGTCAAGCCCAAATCGAACCCGTTTTATTCAACTCAAGTCCGATGCCGCCTCGACTTGAAGCTGTTTAATTTGACGTCGCTGCCTGTCGTTTACATATAGACTTTGGTTTACACTGCCCGCGCTGTGTCCAGATATTTATTTGATCATTTATGTTGGCATAGTTGCGTCAAATGTCGTAAAGTTTATCGAGAACTTATAAGGTTCTGTAATGGACGATTTCATGTTTGCTAAGGGTGTTAAATGCCAAATTAGGCCTTGTGCCGGCAAAAGAGCTGTGCCGGTAAGTTGTTGTTTGTTTCATTTTTATCATCGGTGGGCGGGCCACGCCTGAATGCGTTATGCTCACAATGAGTCCGCCTTCGAGATGCCTGTTTTTATTGCACGTCCGTTGATCATTTTGTATTTGATTTTTTCGGTTTTTAGGCAGTCGGTGACTTCAATTTAGTTCAACCCATCGGGAACCACTGGTTTGGAGCAATGCCGTTTAAGTTTCTTGCTCAAGGAAACACAAGCGACCGAGATAGGATTAGAACCGATGACCTTGTGATCACAAGGCGGTTGCGCTAACCACTCGGCCAACCTGACGGCTTGTGTTAATTCATTTTGTGTAAAAGTACACATTATGCTCAAAGCCACAAAAACATGTTGTTCAACTTCTTTACGAGCAAAGCCAAGCGGAAAAGAAACTACGAAAAGACATTTTAATTGTGTCACGATTCTTGTGTTGAAAAGGAACCCTTAGGTTTTCTAATATCAAATCATGGCGAATAAGTGTACGTTGGTGTAATAACACTAGTAGTTTTTCACTTTAACGAAACTAAATCTCTTTAAATCTGTGCTTTCAATTAACCAAAACACTGTGCAAAATTAATCACACGAACTAAATAATTGATACCATAATAGTCTTTGTGGTGTGGTGTTAAACACGACGCGTTGCAACACGTTTAACAAACATTGTTTTGTGGTAAACCTTTCTAAGTTTATGTTTTTCCAGCGCCAATTTAGTATGGGTTTTGCTTTTTCGAAGTGTGAACTGATCCAAGAGATATCTACACTTTGCAACGTTGCTGCCGAAAACTGATTAGCGCTTGTCGAGGTGAAAAATCCGTCTTTGAAGTAAATATCCGGATTTGCGTTAATCCCAAGACGAAGGCTTCAGGCGACTTTAGCGCGTGCGATTAATTTTTGATTTGCTAGAACAGGTCATTTTGTGTCGAATGAAAAACATTAGAACACCGATACGATTCCTGATTTAACAGAATATTTGATACCCCAGAGGAAGGATTATCACCGCCTACGTTACATTAATATGGATGTGGTATCGCTCTGTGTTCCTGCACCAGTACTTCGACTAGTTTTGTTCTGAATTCAAATGAACGTAAGGCGATCAAATTACCCATAAATATTAACAACTGTAACTTGATGATATACAACAGGTAAATGGGAAAACATTTTCCGGCAGCTATCGTCACATTAACGTCACAAGAAGAAGGTGATTTAAAATCCAGTCATTAAAAATTTATCTACTGACAAATGCATGTCGAAATTTTTTGTCGTATACACAAAGGAATTTTCGTCCAGGTAGCAGTTGTGTATGTAATACGGATACATATCTACAACGAAAGTAAAGACCAACGTCCTTTCACAGTGCATGTTTGAACAGTTAATATAATGAACCATGTCGTTTGAACTAAATGAACCACGGGCCCACCGCAGATTAATTATTAACAACTTGTGTAAATTAGGTGTGGTTTCAACGCTGATTTTGTACTTGCGTTGTGATTTAATGGTTTTGAAGTTAACCACTACTAATTGGTGATAAACCAGGCCTGTTTTTAATTAAACGCTTCTAGGAAACCACTAAATAAAGAGTGTAGTTATCTCAGTGGAGCCTGGTCCTTTGTTTGCTATATGTTGCTCCCTTGATTATATTCGTACTTCGTTTGACAAGAACATACGACTATCGAAAAAACTGCCTTATCATTTCATAATTTAGTGCAAAAATCTGTATTCAATATGGGTTTCTTTGTAGTCGTCAGAAACAGTTTCAAACTGTTCTACACTGGTACGAGTTGTGGAAAATGCTAATATTTGCTAGTTTTAGGCACAAACTACTTTTGCAAGTAGTGTACATTTTCCAACAGTCACCAATAGTTAAAAACAAGGTCAAATAACCTGCAACACTTGTACTTCACGTAAATTACGCAAGTAAACAGCTGTAAGAAATACATGGATAAAATGATACAGACAAGGTATTCACAAAGTAAAGAACAGCGCCAATAGGGTTTGTACAAGCAGAAAAGTATATAAACCTTACATGACGAAGAACCGTAAAAATTTGGCAGCGGTGTAATATTCAAGCGTCTTTCTACTGATAGAAAACCTTTGGCACAAAGTGCTTTTAAGTGGCCGCTTCACCAAACAGTTGAAGTAGATTGGGTAGAGGTGACTCAACAAATGGATTTTCGTCTGTTGGGGTTGAAACGTTGAGCAGCGATTTGAAAAAACTTGACCACAGGTGACGGTTTCCCCTGCAAAACATAGAACCATAAATACACCCGCAAATGGCAAGAGTATTCAACAAGTACAATCCGCTTTTTTGAGAAAACAGGCATATCATACACCGTTTATTAGCAAACTAGGCTCAAACGGCGTTTCGTGCCAAAAATAAACCAATGTGGCTATGGTTTTATTACAAAGACTGAGATTAGATTTAGCAGTTCCTTTTAGTCCATGGCTTATGTTGTGTCATGAATGTGCCCCAAAAAAGTATGCAAGCTGGACACATCCAAATTCGTTTTTACCACTTTTAGAATCGATATACGTACAGCAAAGGGTTCTAGGTCAAAACAAATCAGTTCAAGGTTGTCTGTTGTTTTAAATGTGTACAAAAAATTGCCTAATACAAAAAATGTATTGATTGCCAATACTGGATTGCTCAATACTGTTTCGATAAAATTTTATTCATCAACTTTACATAATAATTCACACCCCCATCTTGGTCAAACTTTTCGCACCCTCTACCAGAATTCAGCGTTAGGCTACACATACCTGGGAAAACTCTTCGTAATGCTCCACTCTCCGCTATTTTGTTTAATGATCGTCATATAGCAGTTGTAAAGAACAACATGAATAGTACCAGCCAGGCCATGGAAATCAGTCTATGGACAAGAGTACAAGGGTTAATGCAAGGCTTGGTCAATGTTTCCAAACAAATGAAAACTGTGTACAAGTTTGGTGGTTATTTGGCTTGAAGCAATTTACTGCAACTGGATTTTAACATTTCAGGTTGTATCGTTAACGAACACGATGACCGAAAAGCATCTTAATTGGTGTAACCCATGGGTCGGCAATCTTTTAAACACCGCGCCTGTTTACTTGTGATGTCTAAATGATATTGGCTTATATCGTGCCAACGTTACTGTGTGTTATAGTGGTTTGTACCAGATGATTTGTAAAGTAATTGGAAGGCAACTATATTCGTATGTGTAGTCTGCGCCTTTGGTACGATTAAACTGAAAACAAGCGATGTGATAGTTTCAATTCTCTAAAACTGTGCCATGAAAACTCAACTCACAACTTTAAGCATTAAGTACAGATAACATGCAGTTTCCACATTGACCCCCCCCCCCAACGCTGATTTTGTACTTGTGTTGTTGTTTAATGGCTTTGAAGTAAAATACTAATAATTGGTGATAAACCAGGCCCGTTTTCAATTAAACGCTTGTAGGAAACATCTAAATAAAGAGATAGTGTAGTTATCTCAGTGGAGTCCTTTGTTTGCTATATGTTGCTCCCTTGTTTATATTTGTATTTCGTTTGACATGATTTTGTGCAACAAAATTCAAATGTTTGAACTGTTTTCAATATGGATCTCTTTGTAACCGATAGAAACAGTTTAAACTGTTCTACACTGGTACGAGTTGTCAAAAAGTGCCAAAGTTTTAGGCCTAAATTACTTTTGCAAGCTGTGTAGATTTTCCTACAGTCACTAGTAGCTAAAAACAAGGCCAAATGACCTGCAACACTTGTACTTCACGTAAAATACACAAGCGAACAGCTGTAAGAAATACATCGGTAAAATGATACGGACAACGTATTCACAAAGTAAAGAACAACGCCAATAGGGTTTGCACAAGCAAAAAAGTATATAAACCTTAAATGACGAAGAACCGTAAAATATTGGCAGCAGTGTAACTACACAAAGTCCTCACGTGCTTTTCTACTGATAGAAAACCTTTGGCACAAAGTGCTTTTAAGTGGCCGCTTCGCCAAACAGTTGAAGTAGATTTGGAAGAGGTGAATCAACAAATGGAAGTTCGTCTTTTGGGGTTGAAACGTTAAGTAGCGATTTGAAAAAACTTGACCACAGGTGACGGTTTCCCCTGCAAAAAGATGGAACCATAATACACCCGCAAATGGTACGAGTACTCAACAAGTAGTTGCGCTTTTTCGAGAAAACTGGAATATTAGAAACCGTTTCCCAACAAACTAAGCTCGAACAACGTTTCCAATGTGGTCCCTGTTTTATTACAAAAAAAGGGTAAGACTCGAGTCAATAGTGGTTTTGAATTCGTGGTTTATTTTGTATCATGCAATGTGCCCACGACACAAAGAAGCTGGGCGCATCGACTAAATTTTGTTTATACCACTTTTATAACCCATATACCTAGCAAAAGAGTTCAAAACAAAATCAATTTAGGGCTGTCTGTCGTTTTAAATGTGTACAAAAAATTGCCCAATTTTTGCCCAACAAAAATGTATTGATTGCCCATACTGGATTTCCCAATACTGTTTGGATATTATTTTATTCATCAACCTTACATCACCCATTTTCATCTTGGTCAAACTTTTCGCCCCCTCTACCAGAATTTAGCGTTGGGCAAAACATACCTGGGAAAACTCTTTGTAATGCTCCACTCTCCGCTGTTTTGCTTAATGATCGTCATATAGCAATTGTAAAGGACAACGTGAATAGTACCAGCCAGGCCATGGAAATCAGTCTGTTGAAAAGAGTCCAGTTTAAATATCTATAAGAAACACTAGACCACAATTTGTTAAAGGGAGCTTTCCAACCAGCGATTTGTTTATTCTTTCGCAATGAAATTGTGGTTACTATATAGAAGCTCAGTGGTTCTTTGACTTTAAGCGCAGAGGTCGAAAAGTAGCATAAATCCGTACCTTTTAAACACACATGTTAAGTCGACATAATGGCTTAGCGTGCCAACATTACTAGTGGTTGTGCCAGCTGATTTGTATAGTTGTTGGTAAGCAAACATATTCGTATGTTTAGCATACGGTTTTGACACTATTTCGTAACAAACTGAAAATAAACGACTTAATAGTTTTTTTTATGTCAAACTTTACTAAAATATGAAACCGAAAATTACTCGCCATTAAAATTTAATTAGCGTGCCGAAACCTACTTACAGCTTTAGGCATAAATACAAACAACAAGATGTTTCCACATTGACCATAAGTTAAAAATCAGAACTTAATTATGCATACGTGATAATTCCATGGAAGTTTGTCCATCATTTGCGAACAGACGAACCCACTGGTTCCGCAATTCTTCTTGAATGCGGTCCCAGCTGGAAAAGCTTTCATGTCGATAGCTCGTCCGAAATCTATCAGTTTCAGCACAGGAGCGAGAGGACCGAGCCTTCCTTTGCAAGGACTAGAAATGAAAACATGAAACCGTGTTATTCAGGTTGTTGTGTTGAAACGTGTGGATATACATGTGGTTGTATATGCTGTTGAAACAAGGCTGTGGGGTCGGTAAAAAATTATCCGACTTCGTTTAAAACATAGCCTTTATGTTGCCATTGGATAATTTATTGCGTTTTTAACAAAAATGGCTAAAAAAAATCACGATCCAAAACAGTCGCAAAAAAGACGACCAAACTTTTCAAAATGCTAAACCACCGAGTACGCGACGGTAGTTTTAGGAAAAATTATGCAAAAAACTCATCACTGAATATGGCATCAGCCACAGAAAACGGAAAATTAACACAATTACAGAAACGATTTAAACTAAAGTATTTTTATCACGTGACTTATGAGCAGGTTTACATACAAAAAACAAACTCATTTCGCCACTTACTCTCTTTCTGAGACCACCATAAAGTTATCGGGTTTGATATCACCGTGAATAATCCCAGCTTCGTGAAGCGAATTCACGATCTTCATGACCTTGAAGGTGATGTCAATGTCGTCAATGACACGTGAATGAACAGCGCAATCCCTCACGAACTCCTGCATTCAAAAATCAATGTTAACAGCCACAAAGTGATATATTTTGTATGTGTTTTAACAACTAGATATAGCACCAATGTCTCTGATCAAAATGTTGAAATCAAACTATACAACACATTACATTTGCAGGTAACGATTGGTAACAGTTTGTCCACAAGAAATATTCACTAAAGTGTAAGTATAATGCTTAGAAATTATATGGGCAAATTGCACCAGACTAGACGTGAGGGGACGTTCAACGTTGTCGTTGAATGAAAGTTATGAATTAAATTCTGATTTCTGAACATTTGTTGTTTTTTTAGAGGTCGTTCCGCGATAAAATTTCAGTTTTAAAACGGTCCGCAGTGCAGTTGTTGACCCCTACTTTATATCGCCACTATTGTATTAGTACAATTTCTGTTTTTCGTGCTATGAAGTTGACAGTGCACAAGCAGCTCTAGTGTAATGCTTAAAAAAACAAGTACAACCACGGCCTAATTCCCTCAATAAGCTTACCAGAAGAGTTCCCCCGGATCCCCCCCCCCGCGATAAAATTTCAGTTTTAAAACGGTCCGCAGTGCAGTTGTTGACCCATACTTTATATCGCAAGTATTGTAATAGTACAATTTCTGTTTTTCGTGCTATGAAGTTAACAGTGCACAAGTAGCTCTAAACAAGTACAAACACGGCCTAATTTCATCAATAAGCTTACCAGAAGAGTTCCTCCCGACAAAAACTCGCTGACGATAAACGAAGCTTCGGGGAAGACACTTGTTGCGTGGATTTGCAGGAGAGAAGATCGAAAACTGTCGGAATTACATCTTCGTTTTGCCTCTGATACGATGTAGCTCTCCCATATATGGGGTGGAGACTGAATCTGTGATGTAATAAAACATAACAAAGGGCTATATGACGTAATAATTCGCCGTCTTTGAAACTGCTTATCCCAGGTCAAGAAAATATAAGAGAAACTATTAAAAACATGTCCAACATCTTGGCCTTAGGAACGTTCTGATCGACTATTTTAGCTTTAGTTGTGCCTAGTTTCAGCCGCAACTCAAATGCTCTGACCAATCAAAACGTTGTTGCGGATCACGTGCCCTAGCTAACCACTTAAAATCAAGATTGGCTCACTGTACATTTACTCATTGAGGGGAAATATCAGTAACATGTGGTTTCCGTACCTTGACAGCGGCAATTGTGTTGCTTTTGCCTTCAACCGTTGCCTTATAGACTTTAGCAAACCCACCACGTCCAAGCATGTCTGCTAGATGGTAAGTCGTATCTCCTGTAATGACAAGTGAATGTTAAGCAAACCGCCTTAAACGTTTCTATAGCATTACAACTTGACAGATTAAGGCTTTGAAGTGCGGCGTTCACTTAAACTACAGAGAAAAACTGTGTATCAGTTTAAAGCGTTTCAAGTTCTGCTTGACATTAAACAGCTTTGCACTATTAAAACAGGTTTAAAACACACCGTTAACTTAAACTGTATCCTGTATTGAAAAAAACTGTATCAAACGTATAATCGGGCCATAACTGATATTTATACCAAATAAAAAAGCCCGATAGTATCTTTTTAGACTTTCCAACGTAAAGTTAAGACACAAATTGTGTGAAGCCAAACCCTAACCAAACCTGTTTTATTTAAACTTAAGACCGAGCCGACTTACAACGCTTATTTAAACACCTGTGAAAAAAATAAAAAAATGCTTTTGACTCACCGAGGTTTAGCGTACTGCCCTTTCTCGCCACTGGGGTTTTGCCGTGTATGACATGCAGGTTCTTAGCAAACTGTGGAGGTAGTAAGCGGTTGAGAAGTTCTTCATCCCAGGGATCCTCCACTATGGTGAGACGACCGCTCACCGTCAGATTGTTGGTTTCTGACAAAAACGTTGTCACGTCGAACACACTGTGGTCGGGAGGCGGGGCAATTTGTAGACCTTGGATTAATGCATGAATTTAGTTACACCAGTGTTTTTCTACACCTTTTTGAGCCACGGAACACTGTATGCATTAAAATATTCTTGCGGAACACCAAACGAAATTTTCCAACAATGCAATAAAATGAACAAGGTCATACACAACTACTGTATATACACACTGTATAGTGAGCAACAGGCCCACGCAATTACATTCTTATTTGCTGTTTAAGCCCATTGTGTTAAACCAGTTATTTTCAACCGGTGTTCCATTGAGCACTAGTCATACCGATGCAAAGAAGGCTTATGTTCAACGTATGTGCAAACAGTTTTTGTCAGCACATCTTCGTTTCGTGTTAACATTACAATACTATTTTAATACGTTTTATATGTGTATTCTATTGCATAAAATTGCTTTATTTTCGGTACCCACATATCATATATTCAACATAATGGAAAATGATAAACATCCTTTTTAGTAAGTTTAAAGAGTTTTTAACTTACTGGTTGACATCTGATCGCATAGCTCGTCTTCCATGATGGCATCAGGGTTGAGTTCAATTGGGTGAATACTGGTATTGTTAAGCACTGGAAGACACATCGGAGAGTAAGACGTTGTTGTTTCGTCGTTGTCATTATGTAACTGAAGTTTGCTAATCCCTTGATGAGGCATAAATGAAGAAAACTCGGGCTCTGTATCGAAAAATGCAGGATGTGGTTTTTATAACAGCTGTAATAGTATCACTGTGTAGGACAATTGTTGTGTGAAAACATGAATTGTTGTTCCAATGAAAAGATGTGCTAAAATAGGGACATGAAGTAACCAAATCGAGTTTGGACGGAGTGTGCATGTGTATAGTATACATACATCATAGTACAGCTTTTTCTTCCTCCATCTACGTTCGCTTTGTAAATTTTCGGCGGCAAATGTTATGAAAAAGACATTGTAAGGATTTGCCATGCATGCGTTTTGCACAACATGTCAATCAATATTACAATAGCCGAGTGGTTAGCGTAAGCGCTATGTGTTTACAAGGTTGAGGGTTCTAATCCTATCTCTGTCGCTCGTATTGCCCTGTTCGTAATAGGTTAAACTACATTGTGGTCACGGACTGTCCAAGTCAAAAAATAAATAAAAATGATTTAATTGACTATTCACTAATAACAAACGCAGGACTCTTTATGAACATAACGCATTCAGGCGTTGTCGTCCACTGGGAATAAAAATGAAACAAAAAACATGGACATTTAATATAGTCCACCTAAAGTTACTATTTTTATGTGTTTACAAAGATTCTCAACAACTTTGCAGCTAATACTACGGCTAAACGAGAGTCAACTTACCCATGTCGTACATAGTCGGTGCAGTGGAAGTTTTCATGGGGTCATATGTGATCGCAGACAGCTCGCCTAATGGCTTGCGATTAATGGTGGGAGGGTGTATGAATGATTTGCCGGTGGTTGTTATGGCAACGCTGGCCTGTCCGTCCGTTTCTGAAGAGGTCAAACGGGATCTGGATTGGACCGACTTCTCATATTCGTAACTTGCCTCCAAGATGGGACTAAACGCATAATGAGTGGTTTAAAAATCGCTCGGACTTATACAGGTTGACTAGTAATTTGGTCTGTGAAGATAGTTTCCGTTGCAGTTCGAGACATCAGTAACTTCATCTCAGCCAAATTGCTAAGAGAAGACGTTTTTTCTTATTAGAAACCTATCTCATAAAAAGTTAAAATTTTCGGGAGGCAATGTCGAGAATACATAATGTTGCATCTATTTGAAAAATCTCTTGCACTCGAAGAAGCAACAGCAATTGGTAAAACGTCTGCAACAAAATGGCTTCACCATATTCCAGCACTCTGGCATTTTGATTTTACTTTCAAAGAATACCAACCATTACACTCGATACGTATGCTAATGACGTCATAACACACTTAGCCGCGCACTGCAACATAGCATGGACAATCTGTTTCGTTTAGATTAAACCAACCTTAATTTCTTTACACCCTGCTGCTGGTTACCAATTTCTGTGCAGTTTGCCTCACTGGTGACCTCTTGCGGCGGGTTTACAGTCTTTTCAATCACATCTTGTTTCGTAACATCGTGTATGGCAGAACCCTGGAATGTGCGTGTAAAATAAGTTAAGAAACCATCAGCTCAATGTTTTGTAAAATAATAATGAGAAGATCACTGTACCTGCCAATATGTAGTGCTTTCTGCCGAAATTTTGTTCCTGTTTCCAAAGTTAATTTGTATTGAGTCGTCAAACTTGTTGGTTGTTGACATTGCCGACCTGTTGGCTTGGTATGAGTTGGTCAAATTGTTGGATGAAGTGCATGGAATGTCTGCATGCAAATACCATATATGTGAGAAACAATTACTAAACATTTTCACAAATTGGTATCCTTAAAGGGTGACCACATGGGACCCACAGGCAAAATATTGGCCTCCACTGGTCTGAAATAGCCTCTGTAAAAACAGGTACTGTGACTAAAAAGTTCATGAACTTGCCCTTCAGTCGAATGCTTTTCTTATTTTCTTTCATTGTTTTGAAACATATGACAATTGTATGATAAAATAAAGCATAGTGTAAAAAAAGTTTTGAGTTGTGCACCTAAGTTATATGTACAAACTGAGCATATCAATTTTATTGCATGGTAAATAACACTTGTGCTGTTTGTCATTTTGTAATGGGTTGCAATCGTGGTTTAAAACTTTTCTGTACCTTGCAGTTGATTTAGGGGTAGATTAGTTTCTCCCGGTAGATTTTGGCCCGCAGCAATTGTAACATCATCAAGAAAAGTTGGAGCAGGTTCTACGGTGAGAAGTGGTTCGACGCCTACAATGTTGTCATCTTCCTGTAACCACAAGGACAATGGTAGCAGTTCCTAATGACTTTACTGTGAGATATTACGTGGGAAATCATGACAAAAAGTAAACCCTGTTCACAAATTATGTTGGGTTATGGTTGCCGCTGGTTTCATTATCCGATCAAAGCTGTCTCTTGCTTGACCCATGAAAACAATGTTTTGTTTCTATTTTTGCAACTGGGGCATGCCGTTATGATAGAAAAGAGGCATACGCCTACAAAGGTTTTGAACAGGATAGTAATTTGATTTAGGTAAAAAAGGAAAAAAGACTCAGACAGGCAGACTCTACCTAATTTTGCGTAAACTGACTCTGACTCCTGCCAAAAACAAAGCCTTTGCTCCACCAAGTCTTAATAAAATTCCTGAGAATGTTAACTAGTCAACTCGATTTCCTTTTTACATTGCAACTTTGTTTAGTTTGCAGTACGAGTTGGTTTCAAAATACACAGACCGAACTTACTTCTTCCTGGCTATCTTCATCAGGGTCAGCTAGCTCAAATCCGACAGCAGGTTGCAAGATTCCTGACAAATTATGTCGCTTTGGTGGAGACACATAACCGGGAGTTGGGCTGCAAAAATATATCCCACCAATATTAGTTTATTTTCCATAAACAACACCCTATCAAGACCATTTGCTAAAGTGTTGGAGTTTAAACAGTTGCTTTCTGTATTGTGTTTCATTATTTTAGGAAGGTGGTTGTTTTTCTTGTGATTTTCTTGTGATTAAACATAATTCGAAATGAATAAGAGTCAGAAAGTTGCAATTAATAAACCTATCGAGATGTAAATTCTTACACACTTGCCAAACACGGTCCCCCCCCCCGGAAGGTGGTTGTTTTTCTTGTGATTTTCTTGTGATTAAACATAATTCAAAATGAATAAGAGTCAGAAAGTTGCAATTAATAAACCTATTGAGATGTAAATGCTTACACACTTGCCAAACACTGCAATTTAGAATTTGGAAAATATCAAACACTTGCCCTTGGTCTGGGATACTGTGATAAGTTTTTAAACATAACTTCAACAGGCTTTCTTAACAACAACAAGTAATGGTATTGTTTGTTACAATTAAAATCAGCTTCAAACAACACTGCCTTTAAAGGTCAACAAAAAGTATTTACATGTTTTCAGAATCTTCTGATTTGTCATCGTCTTTGAATATGTTGAACTTCAACGGCATCTGTTGTTCATCTGTTTCATCGTCACAAAAGATTTCAAAGGCTGGTTTGTCAACTGGTTCTGCCAGTGGCATCATACTTACTTCATTGTCACCACCGTACACAGAATCAGTCAAAACTGATGCTCCAGTGTTTGTTAGCGGCATTTGAAACATGCCATTAATTTCACCTGCAAAAAATGTCAGAAAGTCGGATTAGTACAGTTTTTTAACACAGTATTCAGTAGTTAAATGACATAAAGATACAAGTTTTGACATAAGTTTGTTGTAGTCGACATTAGATAATTTTGATTTGTTTCCAGAACAACATTACTGTATTTGATGCTTAGTCGCCCCCCCCCCATTTGAAACATGCCATTAATTTCACCTGCAAAAAATGTCAGAAAGTCGTATTAGTACAGTTTTTTCAACACAGTATTCAGTGGTTAAATGACATAAAGATACAAGGAAGAAAAATACTAAACCACAAGATAATGTTTAATCAAACTAGCTATTTTGAAATCAGTTTGTTGTAGTCGACATTAGATAATTTTGATTTATTTCCAGAACAACATCACTGTGTTTGATGCTTAGTCCGAAAATAAGGTATGACAACAAGCCTCTATAAAGAGTTTTTAAAGGTTATACATGAAGCTCGAATCAGTTACCACATTTAAAGAACCATCTGTGTCTAGTACTTGCACAATGCCCCCCCCCCCCCACAAAAAGTATTTACATGTTTTCAGAATCTTCTGATTTGTCGTCGTCTTTGAATATGTTGAACTTCAATGGCATCTGTTGCTCATCAGTTTCATCGTCACAGAAGATTTCAAAGGCTGGTTTGTCAACTGGTTCTGCCAGTGGCATCATACTTACTTCATTGTCACCACCGTACACAGAATCAGTCAAAACTGATGCTCCAGTGTTTGTTAGCGGCATTTGAAACATGCCATTAATTTCACCTGCAAAAAATGTCAGAAAGTCGGATTAGTACAGTTTTTTAACACAGTATTCAGTAGTTAAATGACATAAAGATACAAGTTTTGACATAAGTTTGTTGTAGTCGACATTAGATAATTTTGATTTGTTTCCAGAACAACATTACTGTATTTGATGCTTAGTCGGAAAATAAGGTATGACAACAAGCCTCTATAAAGAGTTTTTAAAGGTTATACATGAAGCTCAAATCAGTTACCACATTTAAAGAACCATCTGTATCCAGTACTTGC
>QLIY01000847.1:52262-71391 GCA_003260075.1 Phallusia mammillata | reverse complement strand
AGCTTGATCTTGATTAAACCGAACGGCCTAGATATAAACAAAAGTTTTTTTGCCAAATCTCACTCATATTCAACAACATCCCTCATGCAGTATAATAGTTTATATTCTGATGCCGTAACCAGTACTGATTTATATTTTGGTGTCGGGCTTTTTGGTCGAGAATAAATCCGTATTGGCTGCGTTTAAGATTAGTTTAAGTGCGCCCACCTCAAATTTAACGGATACCACCATCCCTAATACCTCCCAAGCTCCTGAGCTTGACAGTACGGAGTCCTGAAAACAAGTGTCTTGTAACTGAGTTACCTAAAGGTATGTAGACCCGGAAGGTAATAAGCCCATTGCTCAAAATTTTGGTTATACAAGAAAAAATGTTTCCATTTTTTTCTAATTTAATATATATACAAACTTACAACAATTCGCAAAGTTTTGGACCAGCAAGTTCTGTAGTTGCTGCGAACAATCCAAATTTGAATGTGTTTGTTTAAGCTTACAACTTTTTATAATTTTTTGAAAAAAAATGCTTACAAAAATAGAAATGTTTTGTTGTCGGAATGAAATCTTTTTAAAAGATATCGGTAGGTGGGACATTGTAGATTGGAGCATTGTTCAATCCGGAAAACGAATTACTTAAAATAAATTTTATTACGGTTTTGTCAGCCATTGGTGGCAATGAGGCCTAAATGTTTGGCATTTTCTGTAGTGTTTTTTTTAGTAAAATCGTCTGGTTTGCTTTCTTGGGGAGATGAAAGTCCTAATAATAAGTTTATGGCACGTGTTTTGTTTTAGTTTCATTGGTGACCGACTGTCAAGTGGTCGCTTGTTCGTTACTGTTAGGAGATTTACAGTTATATGTTCTTTTTAGGGGCCTTATTACCTTAGGTTTTATAATTTGTAACTTTTTGACAAAATATTATAACACGCTAATGTAATCAGAAAAAAAGGATTAAATCACAAGAAAAATACAGAATGACTGAAAAGATCGAACGCCAGAAAAAATACAACAAAGAGGGCTTTAATGAAGCATTGCGGTTTTATATATATTGTGGTTAAAGGTGTTAAATTGTGCGCAGGTGGTCTTGCAATTACAAAGTTGTATCTAAAACTAATTAACTGCGAAAGGAAATATTACGAAGTTTGAACATGATGTGCCAATGTAGTAAAATCAAATCATTGAACTATTTAACTTCTATTTGGAAATAACCTTTGTTGGTGTTAATAGGAAATGATGACGTTTGCAGACTAAAAAACATCGAAAATTGCAATTCTGTAAATACAAACTATTCCAAATATTCGATCTCAGAACACTGGACAGAGTCTGAAGGTAGGAATAAATATTTAAAGTAGCCATGCTTTTCTCACACACGTGAAATGGTTTTCTTCTTCATTTTTGGTTGGTTAATTTGTACGTTTATGTGCATATATATTATTTGCTTTTGCACCTTACACTATAACAATAATTTCGATAGTGCGGCCCTCGACTTACCTAAGTTTGTTTTTCGGCCAGCATATTTTTCACGTCCTATTGCAAATGTTTTCAAGCAAACTAAATGGAACGTTGTTTATAACGTTTACTGCATGAAACCAAAACGCCTAAAATAGATGCATTGTTTAGAATGTACACTGATTTAAGCAGATCTCCAAATACGTAACAATAATTTCGATAGTGCGGCCCTCGACTTACCTAAGTTTGTTTTCGGCCTAAAGTTGGACACCCCTGGCCTAAGGCATGCTTCTTAACTTGTTTTAGCCATGAATGACTAGCCCAACCAAAATAAACCACTCGTAGACCACTTTATTGTTAACAAAAATTACATTCAATTTTAATTTTGAGTTTACTAATTTCATCTTTTGGGTCACCACAACTTGGCAAATGTTATCAAGGGGTCGCGGCACCAGAAGGTTGGAAACCGCTGGTCTAAAATGCAGTTTTTATGAAGACTGACGTCAAAATATAAGTTTTTTTTTAGCCTTTTGGGTAAAGAATACTGGTTAGGGTGACGAATAAATTCTGATGGACTTTTGTAATTTGGTTAGATGGATCTTTAGGGATGGATTTTCGAGTTATCCCCTGTGAATCTGTTGGAGCAGAAACTATTAACGGTGAGAAAATTGTGTAACTAGCAAGAGTTAACATTAAGTCAACAAAGCGATAATATCTTTTTGTGTTTGTTTTGTAGAATGCCCAGAAGTGACTGGTTTTGACGGAAATACCTCAAGTCCAAGCATTCACAGATCTGAAAAAGGTTAGTAGAATGTAAATACGTTGCATCTCACCGGTACAGTTTCTGCATGCTTGTCGCAGGACACCTAACCTTAGCGCAGTCAAACAAACCCCCCCCCCTGATGGACTTTTGTAATTTGGTTAGATGGATCTTTAGGGATGGATTTTTGAGTTATCCCCTGTGAATCTGTTGGAACAGAAACTATTAACGGTGAGAAAATTTTATAACTAGCAAGAGTTAACATTAAGTCAACAAAGCAATAATATCTTTTTGTGTTTGTTTTGTAGAATGCCCCAAAGTGACTGGTTTTGACGGGAATACCTCAAGTCCAAGCATTCACAGATCTGAAAATGGTTAGTAGAGTGTAAATATGTTGCATCTCACCAGTACAGTTTCTGCATGCTTGTCGCAGGACACCTAACCTTAGTGCAGTCAAACAATGTAGGGTTAAAGCTAGTGGGTCTTCCTAAACCCCTTGTACTTGTTTCCAGTTAACATCGTGACACATAATATTTTGTTAAAAAAGCAAAGATTGTACACATGCTTTCAACAAAATATCCGATGTTACTCAAATTGCTATTATTTAAATATTGCTTTGCCCCCCCCCCTCCTAAACCCCTTGTACTTGTTTTCAGTTAACACCGTGAAACATAATATTTTGTTAAAAAAGCAAAGATTGGACACATGCTTTCAACAAAACATCCGATTTTACTCAAATTGCTATTATTTAAATATTGCTTTAAAAACATTTCGTTTTAGGGAATCTTAATTTGAAGCGAAAAATGATTATCACGCCAATTCCTGAAAGTACCATCATTTGCATGGGTAAGTAAAACCCGAAATCTGTAACTTGCAGCAACACATACTTTCTATAACAATTTGTCTATATCAGCCATTTTCAGGGTACTTTTACATTAGTGTAATGATTTCTCGTACAGACTTGTATTGTATAGTGTTTGTGCTAATTATATTTGCAATGGGGTGGCCATGTTTTACTGTTTACAGAAAACCCCCCCCCCTAATTTGAAGCGAAAAATGATTATCAAGCCAATTCCTGAAAGTACCATCATTTGCACGGGTTAGTAAAAACCGAAATCTATAACTTGCAGCAACGCACACTTTCTATAACAATGTGTCTATATCAGCCATTTTCAGGGTACTTTTACATTACTGTAATAATTTCTCGTACGGACTTATATTGTACAGTGTTTGTGCTAATTGTATTTGCAATGGGGTGGAAATTTTTTATTGTTTACAGAAAAAATATCAATGAACTGTAACATGATTATCACAGCAGCTCTGTACATACATTGGACAAAAAATAAGTTACTCAGTCTCGTACCAATGATGTTCATAATTTCCCCCCCCCCTGAAACCAAAACGCCTAAAATAGATGCATTGTTTAGAATGTACACTGAATTTAAGCAGATCTCCAATACGTAGATGTGTAGACATGTCGACTTCCACAAGAAAACATGGAAAATTGACCAAAGCGTTTGAACAGCGCCCCTGTTCCTCCTACGTCACATCCGTTCCACATATCCAACTGGAGGGCAAAACGTGAAAAGGTGAAGAGATTTGTTTGATTCGATACCATATTAGGTTGCCTTCCTTCTCTCTTGATATCTCGTTAGCATTGCGGTAGGGCGTATATATTGATCTTAGAAATACATTATACAGTTGATAACGGGATCTAAATTGTCCAAGCGCAGTCGCTGGGTTGCTCCATTATTATTTTTTTGCGAGATTTAAGTTGTTTTGGATCCAGGTTTTTTAAGATGTCACACATATGTGGCGCAATTAAATCAAGCAGTCCACAGCGACGCACGGTTTGAAATGGAAGACTGTTTAACCAATGCCAAGTCGGAAATGATGTCTTTAAACGAAAATAAAGCTTTTGCTAAATGTTTTGCTAAAAAAACGATCCTTTTAGAATTTGTGACCACTTTGTTTAATCGATTTTTTTTCACATTACAAACGCTGGCCTGCATATAATATTCACTTTTTTATTTGGGTTAAAGTTGTCAGTTTTACAATTCTACCTTGCTGTTAAAACGCTTCGAACACTTTACACGCTTTTCCTCGTATGCATTAGCACATCCTTAAAACTGTGGATATCTTTTCAATCGGAATTATGCTACTTGAATGCATATCACAATACTCTGCCACTCTATCAATGTACATTAAACACTTAGTAAACATACCTGCTCAGCTGGATGAGTTAATAAATAAAGCGCATTGGTCGTTTGACTTCCTGTCTTAATTGACAAAACGAACTTTGACGGCGATACATCAACCCAAAAATAGGCCAATGCCCAAGAAATATACAAACTGTAATTGTTTGCAAATAGCCCAGTGAAATAATTCGGTTTGGTAATGTACGAGCAAGTTCTAATGTACGAGTAAGAAATAGCGAAACATAAAAAGTACAATTTAGTCAGAAAATTGCTGTAGTTTTTAAATATTTGTGATGTAAGTTTGTTTGGTAACATGCTGACGGTAACCAACCGAAAAAACTACAAGAAATAACCAGATTTACTTGATGTGAATTGATTATCTTGACTTATTATTTCACATTCATTACATGAATCGATGCAGAAAACTCGACAAAAATGTATTGTACCATCAAGACGTTTACATTTTTGCAACCCACTATTTGCGAAATCCTGCTTTGACTCACACCACTACCGTGCAGTCAAAGTATATGGGATCTCATCCTTATACATCACATTATAGCATATATATTTATGCCTATTGGTTGCAGTGCAGATGCAAACAAAAGCGAATCTCGTAGAACGATGTAGGTGATATAAAGCGGAAATCTACTGCATCGCACAAAATCTACAACGTTTTGTTGGTGCATTAATATGTTCTAAAACGCGTGGGAATAGTCCACTGACGTAATTTTACAGCATGAAAACACTGCCTTGATCAGTAAATGGTTTTGTGCAGTGGTGGTTGACAAAAAGTAAAAATCTGTGCAATTTATCCATTTGTGGTTCGCTGTTTTTAATGCTTTGTTACAGCATGTAGAATGGTGAGCCATTTTGTCATTCCATAGCTTATTTTTTACTGATTTTTTGGTTTTACCAGCTCATTTGGTTTCAAAAGCACAGTTATCAACTACAAACGAGTCGTCGTAACGTCATAGCTTACACAAATTCTTTTTTGTGAAAAATGTTTATTATGTCGTAATACGTTCAATGCATGAAGTTGTGTAAGGCACAAACAACAATATCTGCAAAAGTTTTAGTTTGATCCGTTGCTTCTAGTCAAAGAAATCGCTTAACTCATATCGTCACTTACCTTGTCATTTTATTTTTTTCAAACAATCAATATTTTGAAAACAATGTTGGTGACTTAGACTAAAGAGTGCTTGTTTTCCCCCCCCCCCCCCCCCCCCCCCCCCCCCCCCCCCCCCCCCCCCTATTTACAACGTTACACGCACTAATTAGCAACCAACGGGAAAAATATAGCAAAAAGTTTAGTTACGAAAGAGAAATAAACTTATTTAGAGAAAGTATTTGGGTTAGTAATTAGAGTACAAAAATGACGCTGCATCGAACTGATATACAATCGAGCAAACAGAAGCGAGTACATGATGCAAAAATAGTTTTATAACTTTAAATTTCGTGAGTACTTTCTCTCACTTGAATCTTTACTAATTTATAACTTTTCTTGTGTAAACTTTTTCTGTTTAACGATCTATGGTGTGGATAAAAAAGCACCGCGATGACACAAGTTGCCCACCACTAAGCTAAGGAATGTACATTTGCTCTTTCCAACCAGGGAGTATGCATTTTCCGTTATTTTCGAACATATAATTTTGCAACTCCGCTTTTAGTGAGGAGTTCATAACTACACGAGGCGGTAAACGATTAGGTTTCACAGCTGACGGATTATTTTGTCTATCCTTAGCCATTTTATCTCGTCCGTATGCGTCAACGCGTTTCAAAAAGGTGTTAGTAATCGTAAAGTGCAATGTCCTGAAAAAAAAGAAACCGTTACCGAACACGACGTTATTCGGAAGCTTTAAAACAAGTCAACGAATTTAGGTAAAAACGAGGAAATTAGTTTTAATACTATATCGCTTGACTCTTTTTGTACAACAGTAGCTGTTAACTACTTCTGCTGTTGCATGTATTGTAAAGAGTTGCATGTATTGCAAAGAGTGTTCTTACGTACAATGTTATAGAGTTGCTGAAAGTTTTTCTTCTCTTGTTCATTAATTACGGGTGTTGGATTGTAATTTATTTTGTTCACATGAGCAATATTGCTTACAACATCCCAATCGCAACAGAGTAGATCCTAACACAAAAACATTATTTTGGGTTTAAAACATCCACAGTTTAACGTCCAAGTATTATTTGCAGGCAATATACGTAATTATCTTTGATGATTAGCAGCAAAACGTTTGAAAACCTATTTTAAAAATGCGTCGGATGGAAACAAAGCCAATATTGGTGAAAACTTTGGAAGTATAACCAAGAAGTCTGCTGCAGTCTTGATCGATCAAAAGGTGTGGTTAACCAAAAGCCTAGGCTGGTTATAAGACCTAATGCTCGAACGCTCAACAGGTGTGGTTGTGCTACAAACCCCCAGTTTCATAGGGCTACTGGCGAGGCGTCCGTGTTAACAAAAATGCAAACGACCACAAATGAGAGCTTCATGGGTGTGGTTGGAATTCCCATAATATTTCATTAGCTGTTGCAAAAAAAGTTATCTATCCCTGCCCTAAACTGTCATCAACTATCTTGTAGTTTTGTGCTATCAAGTGTTAATTCTTTCGTATGAACCTAAAAGAATAACACCATAAGCAATTTCCAAAACTTGTATTTCTTTTTTCTGCGAAACACAAAAACAGGTCAATAACAAAAATACATTTGTCATAAGGTGCTTGTACTATACGAACTTACAAATCTTTTTACAGTTCAGCATTCTACAAAAAAACAATGGTGTCATTAGTTGTACCATTACAACATTTAATTAAATTAAACAACTCCATAAACTTACACTTTCCTTGTCTTAAATCGGTTCCTTGTTCTGCCAAAACACAATAGTGTTATAGTCAGTTGTACCATTACAACATTTACAAGTAAATTAGGCAACACCATAACTTACATTTTCTTTGTCTTGAATTGGATTCTTGTTCTGCAAAAACACAATAGTGCTATAGTTAGTTGTACCATTACAACATTCACAAGTAAATTAGGCAACGCCACAAACTTACATTTTTTTGTCTTAAATTAGTTCTTCGTTTTCGTTCTCCAAAAACACAATGGTGTCATTACTTGTATATACAATAAGACACAGATAGTTAAAATAGGCCTTACTGTTTGAAAAAAAAACACCTCCTGGGCAACCATCTGGAAACAAATAATACATTATGTGGTTTGCACGATAAATGTTATAGCATCGTGTTTACTTAGCTGTTGAGGTAATCCTCTTCAGCCTATACAACAGGGGTTCTTAACCAGGGGTACGTGTACCCCTTGGGGGTACGAAGCACCAAAGCAGGGGTTACGGCATGCAGTGTGAAATTATATGCTAGTTAGGCATATTTGTGAAGAATGCGAAACAAGTTACTTTGTTATATGTCTTTTGATGATTTGAATTGACTGATTGTTGGTGTGCTATAAATGTTGTTATATTATAAGACTGTTTTAATGCGTGCATTCAATACGTAAGTTATAAATACACTGAGTTTAATTCCTTTGATTACAATTTTATTTACTTCCGTTGGCCATTGGAGACAGGGGGGACCGAGAAAATTTCATGAAAGCTCAAAGAGTACGAGCGCAAAAAAGGTTAAGAAACACTGCTATACAATAAAAGTATGATATTAACTATAAAACACACACCTACAAAACCTATTTTTTTTAATTCACTCACCTTTGCAGCTCACAAAACCGTTGGTACGG
The DNA here is from genome assembly GCA_003260075.1 of Phallusia mammillata. Lineage (NCBI taxonomy): Eukaryota > Metazoa > Chordata > Ascidiacea > Phlebobranchia > Ascidiidae > Phallusia > Phallusia mammillata. The sequence goes on along the minus strand of QLIY01000847.1, from coordinate 63,248 downwards.
TATAAATCTAAAAATTAATTGATGTATATTGAACACTTGGGACTATGCAATACACAAAAACAATTTTAATTAACAATAAAACCTTAATCTTATCTTTTTTCTCTTGGTTTGATGTTCCTTTTTCTCTGCAACAAACACAATATTTCGAATTAGCTATCTTACCTTTTCGCAAACTTATTTCTTTTCTTTTGCAGTTATTAAATGTGAAACTATCCATTTTCGGCTGAAATTACCAACGAAATGTACATAAAAGTGGTAAATTTGGTATTTTTTTCCTTTTAAACGCCATTTATATTCAATAAAAACATAATAAACACTTAAACTAAACTTTTCCAATATTTTTTTTACAGGGTTCGAACCCAGGACACTCCCGGGGACGAATCCCGATGAGTTTTGTTTTAATGTTTGCATATGGGTCAGACGCGCCAGGTCATTCAGCCATGTTCCTGCCCAAACTTTTCTAATATAATACGCCATTTGGGCGCCACTGTTCTTTGCGCCACCTATCGGAAATTAGAAAATTGTGTGGCGACGTCGCATGTTTCACGGTGTCAGTTTTCCATGGAAAAGCAATACACAGTCTCTGAGCAGCACCCCAAGATATTCTAAGAACGAGCTGCCACTGATCGCAGGATCGTGTCCAGTTACAACAGTTCCTTCCACCGTAGTATACAGACCTGCCCCGAGTTCGTGACGCAAAAGAACGAACACCGAGTGTGGATTTGTTGGTCAGTAACTTTTGATATCCTAAACAGGTGAAAGAAATGTGTAAGTTAAACTGCTAGGTTAAATTCCAAAAGGTTTTTACACGAGTTGCCGCAATTTGAAATATCTTCCGGAAAATTTGTATGTCTGGATTCGAATTGCAGCAGGCACACTCTCTCACCGAAGCTCTTAACGCACGCCGCTGGTTCGCAACAGATCACCTGGTGAATGCGGGTGATCTTAAGGCGGTGGTCGAGATATCATCGCACGAGAGGTGTTGCCAGAAGGATCTTTTCGTCTTTTATGCTGCCAATTAGACAGCGAAGCTTTGAAGACAAGAGTTATTTCTTACAGGCGTACTCTCGCATTAGATCACCAACCGATGTCGTCAAAGGAAACGTCGATATTTTTGAAAATTGGTGAAAATTATGTGGTCTCAGAGAGACATTGAAGGATTTCGACGAGTTTTCCTTCTCTGTATTCTTCCTTTAGTAACTCATTTGCTTGCAAATCAATGAGCTTTCAACTCCAATTCAACAGGCGAGGTACCAATGTTACAAATAAATGGATTTTGAAAAAGCAGAACGTCGCTTTCGATTCTGTCAAGATCTAAAAATCTCTCCCAAGAATTTTTTTTACATGTCACTAATAATCTTTTTAGCAATGGTGGCACAAAACTCTTTAAAACAAGAAAAATGAAAAAAGTTCTAAGATTGTGTGAAGGTCACGACGAGGTTATCCTTACCCTGAAGTTTCAAATTCAGGTCATATGGGATGTGATATCGACCGTAAATGCAAACTTTGACAGCCAGGTAGGATCCGATATCTGGGAATTGGCTTTACCGTTTTCAGACAGAAACGTATTACATTCGTTACGAAGCTTGTAGAAGCGAAGCAACACTTTGTGGCAGCTAAGTCACCTCACTGCTGTATAATAGGTTAGGTCAGTAAAATCGCATTCGATTTCTTGAAGAAAAGTTTGGAACTGACGGTGGTTGAGTGCATGGCCCCGAATAAAGTTGACGGCAGAAACGACTGGTTGCAGAACACAAGAAATGTCTAAGTCTTTTGCGCAAAGTGCTTGCTGATGAATGATGTAGTGTAGGTACGCAATGTCAGGTATTCACAACCAGGTTATTCCCCCCCCCCCCCCCCCCCCCCCCCCCCCCCCCCCCCCCCCCCCCCCCCCCCCCCCCCCCCCCCCCCCCCCCCCCCCCCATATTTGCTTAAACGGGAATTTTGGGAAACCGCTGGAGAAAAAAACACTGTTCACAACTCTTCCAGTTGTGATGTACTGGAGAGATCAGTAAATTCATCGAGCGCTAGAGAATACCACATTAGGTTTTTAGCTCTATCTCGTATCTGCAGTACTATGTTCTCTCCCAGTTCTTCCACTCTTCGTACAACTGAACTCGCTGAAAGGCTAATACTTCCAAACAAATCTACTTTCTCAGGATTCTTTTGCTGCTTCTGTCTTGCTTTAAAGAAGTTTGACAAAAAGGCGCTGACGACTCACGTAAGTTAGGAATACGTGTTAAAAACAGTTAAATAAAGCGTCATCGTTACGGGATACGCGACGAAACTGTAATGATCCGGATTATTTAGGTAAAATTATATACATATACTTTAAATTTACAAACGATTTCTGTGCTCACAATTTTTTTAATGGCAGCAACTTTTTGCCGTTGCCTGTCCTAAAGTGCATTATGTCCATTGGCAACATTATGCCTTTCGTTTCAAACCCCATTTTCTAGCTTGGATAAAACTGCACACTTAAACCTACCAGCTTCCCACAATAACTTATTAGTCACGACGTTCGTCCCTACATACACAGACAGATTTAATTCAAGGTCATATGTATTTCGTGAAGAAAAAACTGCTATTCCTGTTGACTTCGTAATTAATTAAACCTTTTTTCGTCATTGTTTCACATAGAATAAATTATTCTTTACAACCAGCCGTTTTAAACCTCGTCTGTGATTTAAAACGGGAATCAAAACAACAAATGACGAAATCTTAAGGTATCTGCGTTGTTAGTTGATTTCGTACGTTAAATGCTGATTGCTTACCACCTTACGACTGTTTCTATCGCTTCGTACCACCGAAACTTGTTTGAATGCTAAGACCAAGATATAGACCTATTTTTGTCGACTAGGATAGCATATTTCTGAAACCAGCAAGGTTAGCGGTTCCAATGGAATGTTCAAAACAGGAGTTTCGCCCCAAACCAGGGCTGAGCAGTTGCATTTACTGATCTGTCTTGCATTAGGTACAACAGATAGCTACTTACGTACTGTGCAATAAAAGCTGGTCCGCAGGTGTTGTTGGAAAGAAACACAATTTTTTTCAGTGTGCACTCTGTCATACCATCTAGCGGTAGCTGTTTTAAGGCATTTTTGCTGACTTGGACTACAAATAGTAAAATACAGAATGCCCCCCCCCCCCCCCCCCCCCCCCCCCCCCCCCCCCCCCCCCCCCCCCCCCCCCCCCCCCCCTGATTCATAGTGCTGCTGCAGAATAATTGTCTAAATTGAAAAACAAAATTTAAAAGCCCAGGCGCACCACAGGCTGGAAACCACTGCTTCTGTTAAATAGTTCTCACTAAGCTGCAGCATTACAGCGCTTTGCATCACATCAAAGGGGCTGAATTGGATGATTAGGTTGGTTACTGCATTGGTTACACACCTCGCGATCATTAAGCAAGTCTCGTACCGGGTCAAGTAAATTTCGGGTAAGACACCAACAGAATGAGGTTCCTTCAACGAATCACGTCTCGCTTCAGCACCATGCAATGAGGGACTGCAAAATAACGAAGCAAACCTGCTACAAATGTTTTGGTCTTAGTAAGTTGGGCCTCGCAGCAATTTCATAACATAACAAAACGAAAGCATTCGACTTCATGGTTTATATCAGGTGTCGGCAACCGTTTAGGCGACGCGTGCCAATTTACTTGTTATATTCATGTGTTAGTGACCTCGCGTGCCAAGGTTTTTCTAAATATTAGTGTTCCGTGCCAGCTGATATCAATAATAAAGAGATAGCAGAGCGTTTTGTGCATGTAAGGCTGCATTTTAAGACAATGACATGATAAAAACTGAAAGCAAGCAGTTAAAAAGGTTAAATTGCTACTGTAATATAAACACGCAAATCGGTTGACGTGCCATGAAAAATGGCACGCGTGGCAGGGGTTGCCGACCCCTGGTTTGTATTTACGAGTAAAACTTATTCTTCAAGACAAATACTTGCATTTTAGTTTTACTTTTACACCATTGTTGGTGTTGCTGAAGCGATTGTCAGTAAATGTACATTGTCTGCATCTTGTTTGAACACATTGTGTCGAAAAGAAAAAGCACAGTGTAGTGAAAAGAACGCTTGAGACTCATGTTGGGTACATAACACGCGTTTAACACAGTTAGATGTAGCGGCATCGGTACACGATAAGCGACGCAGCTGTATTGATCCGGTTTGAATCACCTGCGTTGTGTTAGGGGGCTTGCGCTGTTTGCGGCTGTAAGTCTTAAGTAGGCCACAGTGTGTTATATTTCAGATGATGAAACCTGCTCGACACATACGCAGTGTTTTCGCAGAGAGGTATAATATAATATTATAATATCAGCTCGCCTGAAAGCAAATGTAATTAGTTGTAAGAGGTTGGATACGAGCTTTTGTGCTACAAAACTAGTATTAGTAATGTATTTCAAAATTATTTGCATTTGCGCAACATAAAGTTTGTGGTATAAAATTATATACATATTATGTTATATTCTGGAGTTTGTTACACAAACGTAACTGGTTTTTAATTTTGTTTTATCAAAAACGTTCTCTATTTTTAATTGTAGTTCTTATCATTTAGATTTAGACCTAAGATCATAAAAATGGATTCATTCACCGTTAAATTGTATATGCAGACTGCAACATATAAATGACGACTGCTAAATATATAATACTTCCTTGGACAAAATAACGTTACTCGGGCTCCCATGCATGGAAAAGGGATAACATAGTTCGCGAAAAAAAACACAATCAGGTCGTTAAAGGATTACGTGACGATACTGTATTAGTCCAGTTTAAATCACCAGTATTGTGTTACGGGGTTTGCCATGGTTTGCGCCTGTAAGCCCAAAATAGACCGAAATATATTCTGATGTATATGAGAAAACTTGAAGCATACGAAACAATTTAGTTGAGAGTCAAGTATTGCTGAAACGATTTACACAAAGTGTACATTGTCTGCATCTTGTTTCAACACAGTGTATGGAAAAGAATACTAGAGACTCATGCTGGGTACATAATATGCGTTTAACACAGTTAGATGCAGTGGCATCGGTACGGGAAAAGCGTCACAACTGAATTGATCCGGTTTAAATCACCTGCGTTGTATTACGACGCTTGCGGTGTTTATCCCCCCCCCCCCCCCCCCCCCCCCCCCCCCCCCCCCCCCCCAGGACACTGTATGTTATAACGTATATCAGGAAACCCGCTCGACACATACAAAGGTTTTTTGCGGAGAGGTAGCATTATTATACCAGCTCTGCCGAAGGCAAATGTATTTAGTTGTAAGCAGTTGGATCCGAGCGATTTTGGTGCACAATTAGTATTTTAGAAATGTGTCCCAATATCATTTGCATTTGTGAACATAATTGAAAGTTTTGTGGTGTAAATTTAGTACATTTTTGGTTATGTTTTGATGATATATTCGCAGTTGATAGTTAGTACAGTTAATCATTTGGAAACAACGGTAAAAATGTCACTTCGACTCCTAAAGTTTGCGCTTTTTGTCTGTTCGTTGAGTTTGCTACATAAAGGTAAGTGGTTTAAAAAATTTGTTTCATCAAAAAAGTTCATTAACTTCAAGTGTATTTCTTATTATTTGGAGTTTTCCTTATCACCAGGTACATAAAAATATAGTCATTCGCCGTTAAGATTATATATATATATATGTGTGTGTGTGTGTGTGTGTGTGTGTATAACGACATTACAACAATTCCACGACAATTACAATATATATATATATATATATAGCGCAAAGTGTGACGTCATATTTTGTTACTGTTGTGGAATTGTTGATTTGAATTTATTTTAATGGATGAAAGAAAGCATAGCGACAAAATAGTACTAAAACAATTACCAATCTGGAAATAGCTGCGAAAGNTATATATATATATATATATATATATATGTGTGTGTGTGTGTGTGTGTGTGTATAACGACATTACAACAATTCCACGACAATTACAATATATATGTATATATATATAGCGCAAAGTGTGACGTCATATTTTGTTACTGTTGTGGAATTGTTGATTTGAATTTATTTTAATGGATGAAAGAAAGCATAGCGACAAAATAGTACTAAAACAATTACCAATCTGGAAATAGCTGCGAAAGACAAAAGAGCGAAAAAACAATTGGTAGATTATTATATTACATTATAATGTCTAAACGCATTGCAGCTACACACAAAAAAAGACCTTTTGTAACTGGGGCTCAAAAGAAAGGGAGGTTGAGGCATTGTGGGCAGGGGCGGATCTAGAAAAAATTTGAGGGGGGTGTCCAACAATTAGTTGCGAAATTCCCTGATGCGATACTGACGTTGTATGATACGATTCGGGTATTCCCCTTTCTAAAAACGCCACTCGCGCACAAAAAAAACTGCCGTCGCAAGGTAATCTCTTTTGTAACTACGCAGTGCATAATGCATAACAGAGATTCGGGGTTGGGAAAATCTGTTTTACTACCATGGACGCACAAAGCTTGTGATGTTGCACTGTTTATAAATTAAAAAACATAACCCATAGTTTCTGCCCTGATCATTTGCGTTTCTTTAAGTACGAAGTTTAAACGACATTGCTCTTCTAACTCTAACACAACACAAAATGTTTACCGATAAATTTTCTTGGCGAGCCGCCAGAAGAGGAACTTTTTTGTACTAAAACCGGAATTTGCTGTTTAATCGTATCCACGTTTTGAGACCTGAGTATTATTAGCCCGATGCACCTTTCTAGCATTGAGCAAGTAAATGTCAAGCTGTAGACAATGCGCACTGTTTCGTCGTATAACGCTTCCTTAGTGCAGCTGGTGACGAGATAGCTGTACCAGTGAGACCTTATTGGTCGAAGCAGTGTGCACTGTCTGCAGTATATAGTTAAATAAAATTTAAATTGAAGTCATTCATATTAAACAGCGTCGAAGATATTAGTTATAGAGTGGTAAAAAAGCAGCCAAAACAGTACAAACATACAAATAGATAAAAAAACACCAAAAAATAATAAATAAACAAAAAAAGATATTAACAAATGGACAAAACATGAAAAGAAGCCAAACACATACATAGTAAAACGAAAACAAAATTACAAACACAGAAATAGATAAAGCAAAAAAGAACAAATAAACAAAATAATAAAGGCATGACACATAGCGCGCCAGACAGCAGGTGATGCCATTGCGACGCTTGGAAAGAGACAAGAGGAAAGCAATGGAAAAGATAAGAACTAAGAGTAAACAATAAGAAACAACAGCAATTACGTTTCATTTAAAAACATATTTTTCTGGTTTTACTCACGAGATGTGGATTGCTATTAACAGCCTTGCGCCATTAGGCTACTGCATCTTAATATCGCACAATGCGTTGACATCAAATGAACCAAAAATGACAGAACTTTTACCACGGGTTTCGCAGAAATAAATACAGAGAAGGGCAATTATATCACATCGCCGTTCGAGAAACAGTTTTTCAGAACAAAAATCATCTGGCAGTGCTATTTATTCTTGCTAATCCCTATTATGCAAAATAATACAGTAAGCACAATAGGAGGTTGGCAAAATATTTTTACCGGAAGTGGGATTTGCATGCACGAACCATATCAGATGTAACAACAAACACAGTGAAGGTACCATATGATGGCTTTTTGACACACCCACCAATGACGCAATAATATGCTTGTTACCGAGCTATTGTTAAGTAATAATGTCCAATTTATTTAATCTGTTGTGAAACCATATCCTATTCTGTTACAGTTACACGTTTAACGGCGTGGAGACCCACGACGCCCTCAATTTATGTTCCAGGAATAGTTTCTGTATAACACTGTGTAAATGTTTGTTGTGTTTTTGTTTCACGTTGCGGATTTTCCGACCGTTTGCATTTTTTCTAAGGGGGGTATATTTATTGAGCATGTTTTGTGGATCAGTGTTAAAAATACTTGTTGCAAAAATTGTAACTCAAATATCAACCAACAAATGGTAAAAACGTTGCCAGCAAAAATATTTCTGTTTTATAAATTTATTTCCAACGAATGACTTAAACTTATATACGTTTTTCAAACAGGCAGGCTGTTGCAGTGGGATAATTAAAAGCAGTGCAAAAATTTAAAAAGCATAGCCTTATTTTTTTGTGCTATTGGTGACATTAAACGAAAAAAAATCAAAACGAGAACTCAATTCCATTTTTTATGGTTGATTTTGAATCGTGTTTGTATCTTTTGTTTAATCTTATAGTTGCGGATTCTCAGTGCAGTGCCGCGCATTTGACGAGGGGACAGTATTCAAAAGATATTCCACCGAATTGCGACACATTTAGTGGAAGTTTTACTCAAAGTCAAGGTTCCACTAGAATGGTGGCCCGTTACCTTGCCGGTTTCCTGGCAGAAAACAATTACTGTGAGGTATTCCAAATCCTCTAAATCAGGGGTGTCCAACCCGTGGCCCGAAGGTTCTGAGTGGCCCGCGTGGTTTTTTGAAATGACTCATATAATTTATGGCGAACTTTCATTCCGAAAAAATGGCATTTATCGTTTGCGTTATTTGTTTGTTAATAGAGTAGCAATACACAACNCAACCCGTGGCCCGTGGGCCACTGGTGGCCCGCAGGAAGGTTCTGAGTGGCCCGCGTGGTATTTTTTGAAATGACTCATATTGGCAACTTACGTAATTTATGGCGAACTTTCATTCCAAAAAATTGGCATTTATCGTTTGCTTTATTTGTTTGTTTATAGAGTAGTAATACACAACTGTTCAAGTTACTTCTATTACGTCACGATGAGCATTGTTACGCACCACATTTTCTACATTGTTCGTCACAATCTGACTCGTGCTTTAGGAGTCAATCAATAATGTTTCTTGGTTCATTGAGAATTGNCTGGTGGCCCGCAGGAAGGTTCTGAGTGGCCCGCGTGGTATTTTTTGAAATGACTCATATTGGCAACTTACGTAATTTATGGCGAACTTTCATTCCAAAAAATTGGCATTTATCGTTTGCTTTATTTGTTTGTTTATAGAGTAGTAATACACAACTGTTCAAGTTACTTCTATTACGTCACGATGAGCATTGTTACGCACCACAATTTCTACATTGTTCGTCACAATCTGACTCGTGCTTTAGGAGTCAATCAATAATGTTTCTTGGTTCATTGAGAATTGAGATACATCTGGTATTAGAGACTCGCGCAAAACGCATTTAGCAGTAAAAACATCATCCGCACTCTGCAGTGATATAGATATGCCAAACAGGAAACAATAGCAAATAACGCTAACAGAACTTTCCAAGAAAGGTTGTTATGTGACTTTAAATCCCCTGTAAGATCAGTAATTTTTGACAGCCAAATGGAAAAATCGCTTCGCATTGCTCCATCGTCCATCTCACCGAATATTGCCAAACTTGTTACAGAAAAACAGTGCCAAACTTCACATTGAAATGTCGATGTGTGGTAAACACTTTGTTTACTTTACTATATATCTTGGTATGTTTATTGTTCTTATAACTGTAAACGAGGATAATACACATTTCTAAGATTAGAATTTCGGTGTGAGGATTTTAATTAGGAATTATAAAACAGCCATTTCTAAGATTACACACAGTCAAGTGGACCGCGCAAACATGCGTAAACCGCATGTGGCCCTTTGGACGAAAATGTTGGACACCCCTCTAAATACCGAATGCTGAATGCGAAATCCTGAATCCTAAATCCTTTTACCACAGGTTTACGAGGGAAGTGACGAATCAGGTAAATTGGCTGGAATCATAACTGGTGGAGACGTGTCCTATCCTGTAATACTTCGAACCCCATCTGCCTATTATACGTGTTTGACGAACCTCACCACGACTACTGTGTATTTGATTATTCACGTTGGTAAGTCACATTATATTGATTTGAAAACCGAACCGCAATCTTTGCACTTGTACTTTGTGGGTTTTGCAGTTGGCTCGAATTCACCGCAACTAGATTTTTCGAATCAATACATTGTCTTACGTAAAGGATTGCAAACCAGCTTAATTCAGTACCGCGGGGAAATAAGGGAATCATTTTTAGCTAACCAAAAAGTACAAACGAAGCCCTCCAAAAAATTAAATATGTCCATCTCCAGCAATGCTGGAGCTTAGGGCTATTAGGGTATCAATAAAATTCAACAAAACCAACTTTGAAACGTTTTAAAAAAGTTACTTCCGAATCCTACCACCTGCCGAAATAATGACTTAACTGAATTTAACGCTGGAAACTAATTTTGTTTCGGTTGATTTTATTGCTATAATTATATTTAAAATGCCTATGTAAAATTCGCATTTGCTTTTTGCGTCACCTAACGGCATTTAGCTTTTTTCTGTTGTGTTTTTTTGTGTTGCTTTCCAAATGTAGCAAGTTTTTTTTAGTGTAGATTTTCCAAACGTAGCAAGATTTTTTGCCAACCGAGCGTCCAAACCCGACCAAAAACGAAAAATCCTTCCCGACGTTCAAACTTTTCCAATACAATAAGTGTTATACGACCCAAGTTTCAAGTTATTTGAGATAGCTATTGAACTTAGATCGTTCGTGAGTCCTATTGAATTTGGTCCCTAACCTAACATTGCTTAAAGTCTGACAAAAACTCGCTCTTGTGTGGGTTAAAAGCACAATAATATTATTATGTAAAAGTATGCACAGCTGTTAACAAATATACAACTGAGAGGTATTAAGACAGGGATGGCGAACCACTGACCCGCGGGTCACAATGTGACCCACCGCGTGAATTTCAGTGACCCACTTGTAGTTTCAAAATTGTATACTGATTACTAGTGGTAGGGTTACCAGACTTCCAAGATTAAAAAGCAACACAACAGTTAACTTCAAGCCCTTTGTCAGATTGCCTATTGTCTTAAAATTCAGATTGTTTAGTCAATTGTGAGGCAACAAATATGTTTATTTAAACGTACAACTTGAAACGATTTGTTGTAACTTTGTTGACGCTGTTCGGTTCAACATATTCATGCGAATCTTTGTTTTCACACAAGAATTTCATAAAATCAAG
>QLIY01000847.1:32805-43155 GCA_003260075.1 Phallusia mammillata | reverse complement strand
TGATAATATTTCTCTCCAAACAAGAGACACAATGGAAGACTGTTCACCGATTTAATAGTTTACTTTCACAAACCTTAAGTTGTTTGTCACTGACATCTTTCAGACAGACTCGATGTGTTTAAGTTTATTTCAAGTTTTAAACTAAAACACCTAAATCCATGATGCAATAACTTTGGGGCATTAATGTATTTGCAGACATGTGGAGGTGTAGGACGAAGATCTGTTGACAACAATGGACGCAACCAACGACTTTCTGCAGGACCTGTGCGCATCTTACAAACTACCAAGTACTTGCTTGTGCAAGGTAACAACGCAATAACTAAAATGCCTTTTATCCTACTTTCAAAATCTTATTTTAATGTGCTATTTCCAATACCTGCGTTCATAGGCGAACATCAGTTTTACTAAATACGCAACCAAAGTTACTGGCAAAATTTGTTTCCTTTTTATCTTTGAAAGTGAGGAAGTTGTTATATTGATAAATGCTTGGCCCTTTTTTGTTTAACTCATGTTGCATGTAGACGCCGTTGTATGCTGCTCGATTCGGTAAAGCTTTAGTTACAGGTCTGGTGTACGATAGTATTTGTATGTAGTATTGTTGACCAACACAAGGGTTTAGTTAAGTGCAGGTTTTTGTAATAAACTTGCCCTCACACAAGTATATATATATCTAAGTTAAACATTTTTTATTGCAGACACCTCGGGAGTTAGGGTTCAAGCAAATAAAGTAGCTGGCAACATCTTCAACTTGGGATGTTTATTCTTCTGGCTGCTGTAATTATCGGAGCTGGTTACCTTCTATGGAACAAAATTGCCCTAAACGCAACATCTAAACAAATCCGTCTGTAGATAGAAGTTTTTACGTATACTCAAGATTGTTATGTGTTTGCATTCTAAAATTTGTCATTGGGAATTTTATTGGGTAACACACTCTTTGTCGTACATATAATGTAAACGCTCAAACCGTACGTAAAGTACGTTTTGTATTGTAAGTGAAACTTTAATTGTGAAATATAATCAAATCTAACTGATGCTGGTTAAGTGCTGTTTTCTGTAAACATGAGCTATATATTAACATACCTGGAATTAAGAAACTTTGTAGTGCTAAACAGTGGTAAATGAAGGAAAGTTTAATTTGACAGCTTTAGGCAGTCATCGTAGGTCAAAGCAACGTTTACAACACTTAGTAGATTTACTACAGTTGTCCCTACTAAACTCGCAATATCAACTAAATGCTGGTTAGCCTAAGGCCCTGTGAAGCCCTTACTCTTGCTGTAAGTAACGAACGTAACAGTCACGATTCGATCGTATACATGTAACACTTTTTAACAATCGACACAGTTGTGTAACAGTGGTTCTCTTAATCATATTGTGAATTATTTTCACTTGTATAAGTGTGACATAACAAAGCTATTATAAAATCCATTGTGGGGGGGGGGGGGGGGGGGGGGGGGGGGGGGGGGGGGGGGGGGGGGGGGGGGGGGGGGGGGGGGGGGGGGGGGGGGGGGGGGGGTAAAACCCCCCTTAAATACGCTAGTGATTCGGCGCCTTTACACCGTGGAATCATTTTTTCCTTCGGTACGATGAAGAGGAAGCTGGCTTGTTGTAACACATTTGCCCCGCATTGTTCCGTACGTACCACAGAACGCGTTTATTCTTACATTTGTAATAAGCAATTTGGGTCATAATGTTCTGCACCACTATAGGTATTGTTCGTTTGGCTTTATACCAGCCAGCAGAAAGAACCGAAGTAAACTACAAAGAATCTAATAATTACATGGCATTTTTTTGTAGAAGCGTTCACGTAATTTAAAGGCTAATATGAAGACGATGCAACTGCGACGTATAAATCAGAATGGTATATTTGAATTTTTTTTATTACACCAGCTATTGTAAAAGCTTTATCGTCCTTTCCAGGTTTAACGAAATAAAAAGAGTAAGTGGGGGGGGGGATTTTTTTATTACACCAGCTATTGCAAAAGCTTTATCGTCCTTTCCAGGTTGGGGGGGGGGTTAATAATTACATGGCATTTTTTTGTAGAAGCGTTCACGTCAGAGTTGCAAGCGGGCCCGAAATCTGAGCCCGAACCCGGCCCGAAAAGCCCGGCCCGACTTGCAACTCTGGTTCACGTAATTTAAAGGCTAATATGAAGACGATACAACTGCGACGTATAAATCAGAATGGTATATTGGAAAAACTTTTTATTACACCAGCTATTGCAAAAGCTTTATCGTCCTTTCCAGGTTTAACGAAATAAAAAGAGTAAGTAGTTCGAATGTTGTAATATCTATTCGTTGTAAACGCCATGTCGGGACAAATACATCTATGCCATTAGGAGTAGCGGACTAACGTAAAACTTTGCAGATATTGTTGTTTGTGCTGTGCAACTTGATTCTTCGAAAGTGTTACGATGTTATACACATCTCAAGCAAGACACATACTGTTTGTTCAAGATATGCCGTTTTTGTATTTTTTGTGCGTTCCACAGAGTTTACGCATTTTATCCAGAAATATGGAGACGGTGCTATCACATCAGATACTGCCGCAACTTTAACCTCTATTTTCGTTTAGTCAAACAAGAGTGCGGGGTCTCCAGCCTTTCTTAAAAATCGTGTTGATCGTGGTTCATTAAAATTCCATGACTTTTTCCAAATAGCATCCAGAACAATAAAACACAATGTAAATACGCTTGCTTATCTCAAAAATAAATGCCAGAAAAAAGGTATCAACAACTCTTTCGCAAAAGTGTTTACGAGTATACTAGACGGGAAAACAGGTAAATATTGTTAACTGCAATCTTCTTTTGATCTATAGGGCATCGTGTTGGTGTAACACGTGATCACAGGGTTCCATACAGAAGTTTTCCGTCACAAATTGCCAACTGTTAGCTCCAAAGTTTCCAGCAACTTCGTCAAATAAGAAAATCAATTTTTCATTTCCTGCGATTTCATTTAACTGTTTTTGATCAAGATTTGTGCCAACCTTTCCCATGTAAAAGACGAGTACCTTTGAAAACGTAAAATCACCAAAGTGGTTTGCAAGAACAATAACCACAGTTTTTAGATTAATGGTAACTGTAGTTTGTTTTGGAAGTAATACACATAAAAACACATTTACTCGCTTTGCAGAGTCTTGGTGCAAAATCGACGATTGCTTGTATTCACAACACCCTGCGCTCAAAATTTGTATTATTTTTCACTACATTATTGCCATCTCTGTTATATTTTCTTTTTGAAACTCATGTCCTTATACTAGACCCTGTCATTTACTTTTGTACGATTGATATATGTAATTGCCGTTACCTAGTAACCGCGCCTTCACATGAATTAGATACATAAAATCATAAATGAAATATGGTGAAGTTCCTATAAAAACACGAGTACGTAAAACAAACTTATATAATTTATGAAAAACACCTACTTCTAGAACATGGTGTGTCATATTTCCACGTTCCATTATTTCTACAAACGTTTATTTCATGCCCAGCGGGATAAACGAAGTAGTCGTCATACCTGGCTTGCTATCACCTATGCAAGTTATTTTACCATGTGGCAGGAATTTCGACGGTTTTGGACAAAGTTTACCACCTGTATTAATAACTAATCGCACAAAATCATTTTGGTTACTTTTTTCGATAAAAAAAACATCTTACCAGACAATTGTTGAGCAATAGACGAATGACACGCAGGGGCGACAATGTTGCACATGTCGGTGTCACAACAAGTTAAGAAAGAACTATTTCGATCAAAGTTGCATTGTGTTGATTTGCCAGACAGCCTGACGTTCTAAAACGAGTCTGTTTTTTATTGAGAACGAACTTTTGAATAAATTTGAAACAACTTTTTGCAAAACCTTAGCAATTCTAGCCAGTAAACAATAGCAGAAAAGACTTCGGATGTGTGAAAATGAGGTTAGGCATTACCTGTAACTGATTGGATTTACAAGCACTTTTCTCTTTGCATTGTTTAAAAATTAGATGACGACCTTTGCTGATGCGCCTGATAACAGTTTCGCAACCCTAAACAAATTACTATTGTTTTTTTTTTCACGTTATTGGGCCTATATGTGACAATTTGTAGCAATTCTAAACATGGGGGGGGGGATTTGCATTGTTTAAAAATTAGATGACGACCTTAGCTGATGCGCCTGATGACAGTTTCGCAACCCTAAACAACTTACTATTGTTTTTTCTTCACGTCATTGGGCCTATATGTGACAATTTGTAGCAATTCTAAACATAATTTTGAAATAAGTTAAAAAACACAAAAATACGTTACTTGGTTTGCACTCTTTTATGCGGCCGGTCAGGTTGCATTCTTCAAAACTATGTGAAGCATAGCAGGACATACATTTCAATGCTAAATTCAAGAAAACATAATTAACTTTGATGAGAAAGTTGCAAACTATACACCGAAAAATGTTTAATTCCTGATTTTAACGTGTATAGAAACGCAACGTTACCTTCAATTCTGACAATCCAACTAAACAGTAAAACCTGAAAAAACATGACCAACAATATGTACAGCTAGCATAAGTTTATTAATGCGACCAAAGGCGACGAATAATAGTTGCGCTTAGTACATGCCCCCGGGTTAATAAGAAACCACATATGTCATGTTTCGGGGTGTGACTCCAATTAAACTCACCTCAGTAAGCGAGACACGTACACACTACTGCAATTAAATCTTTGTACAACAGTAAAACGTAAAAATGGTTTGCCATTTGCGATGAGATAAATCAAGTTTTTTTTTTAAGAAAAGATGTTTTGCAAGAGTAATTAACGATAAAATATCATAATGGTGGAGTTCAAATCTCTCGCAGAATGTGCAAAGTCAACAGGCGTAACTTCCTCTATTATTGTTCGCGGAAGTCCGTTCCAATCTGTTCAACAAAGTGTTGGTATGTTTAAAAATAATTGTCAAACAAATTAAGACATGATTACTGGTAAAATCGTTACAATCGTCGATTTGTTTCTGATTGAAGTTGTTCATTCCACCAATGCACAAGTATTCACTTCTCCAGTCATCCACACTATTAAACAGTTTCAATTGCTAATCATACTAGTAAATACCATTCAATTAAAAACAGTGTAAGTGCGTGGTGATGGTGTGTTTAGTGCAAAGGTCACCAAGGGGGGGGGGGATTCAACAAAGTGTTGGTATGTTTAAAAAGATTTGTCAAACAAATTAAGACATGATTACTGGTAAAATCGTTACAATCGTCGATTTGTTTCTGATTGAAGTTGTTCATTCCACCAATGCACAAGTATTCACTTCTCCAGTCATCCACACTATTAAACAGTTTCAATTGCTAATCATACTAGTAAATACCATTCAATTAAAAACAGTGTAAGTGCGTGGTGATGGTGTGTTTAGTGCAAAGGTCACCAAGGTTTTTAATGCCGAGGGCGCTTCTCTAAGATCACCAAATGGCTTGAGGGCTGCCAGTTTATAACATAAATTTTTTTTTTAACAATATTAAAGCATATACACAAAACTGACAAGTATTTGTAAATAAAAGCTAATATTTTGTAAAAGTTTACAAATATTTGTAGCGCGTGTAGTCATTGGACTTTTTTCTCGTTCACTAATCAACGCTAATTGTCATGATTGTCGCAATAAAAATGTTCATTTCAACAGAATCAATAAAAGGCGTAGCATTTTGTGGCAAACCCCAAAAGCCATCTTGCTATTTTAGAACTAGTCCAACGGGCAACTAAAAAGTGGCCAGCGGGCATAGGGTTGGTGACCCCTGGTTTATTTTTTTCACGGGGTTCAAACCCAGGACACTCCCGGAGACGAATACCGATCCGTTTTTTATGTCTGTGTATGGGTCAGGCGCGCCAAGCCATTCGACCAAGTTCCTGCCACACGTGACCCCTGGTTTAGTGTAACAACGGAAATGTCTGAGCAGATCAACATTGCCACCTTGTGGTTTAAGAGTTTTAAAAAATATGATTTTATTTTCACACATCATTCTCATATTTGCACAGTACCTTACAGCCGGACACATTGCGTAGACACTTCCAGAACTTCCGTAAGCACGAAACTGTATAAAACCAATGGGTATGGGTTTCACACTGGGTGGCAACATTGCGTCAACCATTGTGTTGTTCCCAATAGAAAACGTGACTGGTACTGACAGTACCTCATCGGAATAAGTACAATCTGGACCTAACAATATTGTTAAAATACAGTGTCTACCTAGCATTTTTGGAAAACAACCAACTACTCACAAAGTTGTTTTGTTTCGGAAATGATTTCCAAGATTTTGTACATTGCGAAGTTCATGTCAGCTTTAGATACGCGGTAGCCTTTTTCCCTGTAATATAGTTAACAAACTGCAGCAACACTTACCACTTGCGTAAATTTAAGTTTTACCTAGAAAACAATGTGTATCCGAAAATAATGTTGGATACTCCCTCGTAAATTGACCACTCATAATAGTAGCTATTTGTTGATTCAGAGTAATAGGGATTTGTTTTTGGTGTCGGAGTGGACCTCCAAAGCTTCAAACATATGATTTAGGTTAAGGTTACGACAACGACAATTAAACAAACAGTCCTGTCGCCATCCCAATCTTTATTGTACAAATCTTGATAACTATACTGATGCAAATAACCA
This sequence comes from Phallusia mammillata, assembly GCA_003260075.1. Classification (NCBI taxonomy): domain Eukaryota; kingdom Metazoa; phylum Chordata; class Ascidiacea; order Phlebobranchia; family Ascidiidae; genus Phallusia; species Phallusia mammillata. Next base: position 36,531 of record QLIY01000847.1, on the reverse strand, counting down.
GATTACATATTTTTTGACATAAATACATCCCACCTTGCTATTTGCAACATAAAACCAGACATCGCAAATGCTAGCTGTTGTCATTCCATCTCTACATTTTGATTCGTAATGCAGGAAAAAATCTCCGATGGTATGATTTCCCTGATAGGGTATTTTTAAATCACTGTCCGGTCGTGAAGCATAAACCTGCATTGTATGCTCATTATAGTCTGTACGTTAGGAAACATTTGTCAGTCAGTATACCTTAAGTTCAAAATATTCAAAGCATTGATCATAATTTCCAACACCAAACAGTGCAAAGAACGGGTGACTCTTACGACTCGACCAAATCAGATTCCCAAATCTGCACCTTAATATTAAAAATATCGGTTTTATCACGCAGTCATCTTTATATGACATTATTTACGTATATTTCGTTCCGTAATGCGGATCCAAGTAGTAGCAATCAGTTTCGTAAGATAGTAATAGGAATAGCCATACAAATAGCAATACTGGTTCCATCTCAGGTCAAACTAAACACGACGAACCAGTAAAACCTTAAATCGAAGAAGTAATGGGAAAACAAACAAACCTGCATTCCATTACTGTCAAACAAGTTGCTGTCCGTGAGATAGTAGCTGTTTGATCCGTAATCATAAAAATATAAATCAGGAATCAAACTTGTAATCTCTGTGGATCTTGCAGCAAGTCGATCCAAAATAGAAGTAACATCAGGGAAAAAAGCTAAATAGCGTAAAACAAGTGGTTATGAGTCGAACTAATGTAAACCGCCAAAACAGCGATAAAAACAAACTAACAACGAAAATATTTCAGTAGATATTTAAATACGTTTACGTAAAATTATTTCTTTGTGCATATTTTTTCTCACTGTCTGATGGCTTGAGTGGATAATGAAGATTAAAAATTTGATGCATATTTCCTCCATGGTTTTCCATGAACCCGTTTTCTGTTTGATATTGTAGGAAACTCTGTTCTCTACTGACCTCGATAGGTGTATGGTTTGGTACGTGACGGACCATCACGTCTTTTCCCTATTATAGATTGTTCATGGGTACTGGCAGAAATTAATCAGCGTTTAAAACACTTACTTCATAGTAAAAATAGGCTTCACTTTTGTAGTCTGAACGCGTACAAGTGTCCACTGTTCCAAATGTGTTCGTGTTCATCCAATTATGGTAATCTGGCCATAAAAATAACTAATAAATGGCAATATATTTAGCTAGTTGTTTGGTTGTACCAAGAACATCCTTGTCATTGCTTGAAGTTGTAACAAACCAGTTATCGCCATCACTTTTCGGGTTAAAACTATTTTCATTGACAGTGGCTGCCAGAACCCATCCACCACCAGCCACATTCATGTCACAGTAAATCTTGAGGGCAGTAAAGGAATATAACTTTCTCTAATCCATAGTTTATTTAAATTGTTTTGTACCTCAATCGGTTTTTGTAAAGGTTGTATGACGTATGTTCCATCCGGATATCCTGCATCTCTCAGTTCAATACAAGAATGTGCCGGATTTAGAAAAATACCCAGTGGTGGTGTTGTTATTACACTTTTAGTTGTAGCTGCAGTGCTTGCAGCCGTGGAAATTGATGTTATGGTCGCTAAAAAAAAAACGTTGGTCAGTTTAACCGAGACGATTTTTTTCCGATAAGGAACTTAAACTTACTTTCTGCAACATTTTTGTCGACAATCTAAACAAAACAAGCTTGTTATTTTGTTGGACCAACAAAGATTTTGATTGTTTTATTTTTGTACCACAAATCAATACCTTGTTGTCAGTGAAGTTTAGAATCCCGAACACAAGTCCCAACGCGGCCAAAATTACAACTGAGCACGCTAGTATAATGGCAGTGATGTACATGTTTTTTCTTGTCGGTGAAAATTTATCTTTAGAGGACTTTGTCGTGGAACCTGTTGATGTTCAAGAAACTGAATCGGATTTGAAAATGACAGAATCCTTATCCATAAATAAAATGACCAAAACTAATGTGTTTCAGTAAGTTTGTTTTTTGGGATAGGTTGTACAGCAACATTGATTTGGGTAATTGATCTACCTTCGAGACTCGTCTACTGTTAATGAAATAGCCGACTGGTTTCAGACTGAAATGTGCGTTGACTATAGTTGCTTTTACGAGTCAGTGCACTTACATCTGGTTACAATGGCGAGACCGCAATTTTTAAACACCCGATATTTGTTGTTTTATGCGTCAATTAACTATTCGATTTATTTATTCAAAAACGTTAAAACGCGTTTATCCCGTTTTTGCTTAACATAACTTGTGGGAACTTACATTAAAAACAAAGCTTACATGTACCACATGCAGGGTCATGCTTCCATTAAAACATTTGCTGGGAGACTTCCGTTTCTTAGTTTGGTAAGATTTTTTTACGTGTACGTTATTTGAGCGCACATCCAATAAATCTGTTGGGCGAAATGTCAAAAGTGAGCGAATATGTTTCACTCTTGCTCAATGTACAAAGATGAGAAACCATTTAAGGCGTTAAACAGAAAGTGTAAACAAGTATTGTCTAACATTTTTGTTGGTTAGGATGGAATAGATACATTATGATGAGATACAGCAGGAACTTAACAATATCTTTACCTGTAGAATGTCGTACTGCAGGTGTTTCATAAACGCTTGTCGAGGATCCCACATAAAGGTTTGAAAAAGACTTCTGTTTGTCCATTTCTAAATAAACCAACATAAGTACAAAATGTAGGTTGTTTGAAAACCAGCAGAATAGCCCTTTTAGAGACGAATTTGCAAGCAAATGGTACCAACAGATCCATAAACCTGCGCCATTATTCTTTCTTAATTACCTATCACAAAACAAATATTATGGTGATAGTCTTACCTGGTTTTGTTTTAGTAGTTGCTTGTTGACCTTCTTTAATACCAACCATTTCATAAGCGCCAGCATCATTGTTTACATAAACATGTGCCATAATGAATTATATTTTTTTGTTGCGACGCCTCTGGAAAAGTTTTCTGGACTTGCGACGCACCAGCAAATAAAAGGTAATGAGGAAACTTATCAATAAACAGTTAATTTAAATCTATTAAACAGCACTTAGAGAACAATTTTAGCCTAACTGTTTTTCAACAAATTTGTAAAACTGCACTCAACACTTTTAGTGCACCCGGCAATCACGTGCGGGCTTTTGTTAATTGTTTCAATTATTGCGCACAATTGCATTGTCTTGTCTGTTGCAAGGTCTCAACAGCATCAATAACGAATTACAATGAAAGTAATGTTTCAACTTACGCACAATATAAACTGATGCACAAAAATTTACTGCTGCAACTCATGCACAATAATCACTTAAAACTTTAGCTAACAATTATACGTTATAACTACCTCAAGCCTTTGCTAGAAAAGTCGCCTTTGTTACATTGTTACGAAACAAGACTCCGTTCACATAATCAAGTTTAATGCCCGCCAAGCGTCGCCCCAGACACGCGCCTATCACGCACTTGCTGCTTGTACTGTTTGGTCTCGACGTACATTAACGGACAACCGCGTTTTTGATCAAAAAGGTAAATTTACGTCAATCCGCACTCTACGCAAAAAGTATGGACGTAGATATACGTCAACCGCACTGAAACCTCATTTTTATGAGATAAACTGAGTTCAGCCACGAAACGGAAATATTCTGCGACGCCCTTGGAAAATTGAAACGACGCACCAGGGCGTCGCGACGCACAGTTTGAGAACCACTG
>QLIY01000847.1:0-25182 GCA_003260075.1 Phallusia mammillata | reverse complement strand
TTGGAATTCAGCTTTTGTCGCATATTGTGATTTGAATTGTTAAAGCTAATGAAAATAGTTCCAACAGTTCGTGATGTTTTTCACGAAAGACTTTCGAAGTGTGTATATAACGCCTGAGAATGACGTATTTCAGGTACGGCTTTTATAGTGTGTAAACAAACCGGTAAATTTGTACAAGTAAATAAAGTTAAAATGGGTTAGCTGGCAGATCTATCAAAATTTATCCCTAAAATATTCATGTGTTTTAAAATTCGGTTGAAAAACCGACACTTGTTTACATACCTGAATGGAATTATTTTTAAAAAATATCAATGATTATATTAGTTCCAGAAATCCTAATAACGGAAAAGCTTCGCACAAGAAGTACTATTTGATCAAATGGATTCTGTTTTCACTTCCCTACAGGGAGTTGTGTCGTTATCAACGTATGACGTAGTGTTTTGTTTGGTCGATACACTGCGGACCTCAACATGTTGGATGGTCACTTCGACCCTGCCTTCCAAGTATTTGTTGCTGTAACAATTTCAATTTAATAAACTAAGTCCGTACTATATATAAGAGACTATGTAAAGTTGAGTTGTTGTTTTTTTTGGTGAAAATAAAACATAGCGTCACAATATCACTAAAACAATCATCAAGGCGAAATAGCAGCGCAATATTATATGTATGGTTCAAATGAATGGTACGATTGGCGAATCATGCGGCAACACTGCCTTGTATAGCGAAAATGGGTTTCTACTTTTCATCAGCTTAACAAACAAAAACATACAGCATAGGAGCAACACTGAAAAATGGCAGACCTGCGTCGCCAACAGGCATTGTGACATCATTACCGTGAATGCATCACTGCTGTTGTGCATGATTGGGTTTTCTATGCGAGCTTAATGATTGGTTATTTCCTGCGATCGCAAAACCACGCCGGGAACATTGGATGAATCTAGACTAATCTGTGACCCTCATAATTAACACACACAATGCTTTAAAGCAGTTACATTGCCCTGAACTGCTACTACATCAGTGCCCAGAAGAAACCCGTAACCACGTTTTATTTATTAAAAGGTTATTAAATTTCAACTCATAGCCGTATTTAGTAATTTTTTTTGTAATGTATCTATGGCGACAAATAAGGCTGACAATAAGACATTTATTTGTTGCACACACTGACTGCTGCAATGTATTTTTTTGTCTGCAATTGTTGTTAGGTGTATAGGATTTATACTAATTTGGATTTTTTGGACGTTTCAAAAAACATACTTTGCCACAATGTGTTGTGTATATATCTATCCTAGTATTGGCTGTTTTCGGTCGTGGTAAAGGGTATGTTGTAACCTGCGTCGCAAAATAATTAGGAAACTGGTGATTGTCATTTTGCATAAAGACTAAATTTTTGCTTGTTTAAAAATCGTTTGGTATTTCGTCAGTTCAAATTAATGCATAGGGATTTACATACTTTGTAAAATGTTCCATGTTCAAAACTAAACATTAGTTTTCAAACGGGCGTAAAGCATACACTGCTGAAATACATTTCCGAACAATTCAGTAACCCTATGGAACATTTAACTAATCTCTTGCTGTGTGCTCTGATGTTAAACTGGTAAATTGCTTCCTGTGACACGAGAACTTGCAAAACTCGTATGTCGCAGCTGCAAAACCGATTCCAGTCGAAATTACATCGTGTAGGCCTACGCGCAACAGCAGGTCATTTTAGCCCAATTGCGAGTTTACAAGGCCAAGCTGGTGTGTAGTATGTTAGTACGATTTCGCTTGTCTGCTATGCTAAAAAAAGTTTAATATAATCCAGTGCTAAGATTTCCCTATGGTTTGATATGCTGCATTAGATATGAGAAAGTAAAAACAATTTTAAGCTAAAAACGTGTAACTGCAGTTGTCAAATGATGCAAGCGACGCGAAAATTAATATTACTACTCTATTGCCTGTGTTAAATAAATTTAATGCTGCAAAAACGCTTAGTTTTTGTGCTAGTGAAATATGTCTGATTAGTTGTTTGTGCTTGTTTGTGAACAATATAAATGACGCTTGCAACCGGATCAGAGTCGTAAACAGGCCTGAAACTAGAGCCCAAACCTGAAAATATAAGCCCGAAACCCGGCCCGAACCCGAATCGTTTTTGAGAAGCCCGTTTAGGCCCGAAAGTTCGATTGATATGCCTATACATCAGGGGCGGGCAACTTCTCCAGTCGGCGGGCCTGATATAGGAAAATGAAGTACTTGGCGGGCCGTATTCCTGAATCGACANATGCTGCATTAGATATGAGAAAGTAAAAACAATTTTAAGCTAGAAACGTGTAACTGAAGTTGTCAAATGATGCAAGCGACGCGAAAATTAATATTACTACTCTATTGCCTGTGTTAAATAAATTTAATGCTGCAAAAACGCTTAGTTTTTGTGCTAGTGAAATATGTCTGATTAGTTGTTTGTGCTTGTTTGTGAACAATATAAATGACGCTTGCAACCGGATCAGAGTCGTAAACAGGCCTGAAACTAGAGCCCAAACCTGAAAATATAAGCCCGAAACCCGGCCCGAACCCGAATCGTTTTTGAGAAGCCCGTTTAGGCCCAAAGTTTCGATTGATATGCCTATACATTAAAGCATCCGAAACGCCTAAAACCAATGCAGTAGACAATTTGTCTTAAACAGGGCTTTTGTGGACTGATTGACAATAGGCCTGGTCAAGCAACTGGCTACAGTGTAATGTCACGCCCGTTTTTTTTTTTTAAGAAACCTGAGCCCGGTCCGACTTACAACTCTGAACCGGACATCCTGGAAAAAGGAATTGTTGCACAGCTGGCTTCCACATTGCGAAGCCAGTTAACAGTTAATTAGCATAAAACTTCAGTCAAAAGTTAGACATAAAATAGTTAAATTAAACGCATGTACTGTGTTTTGCCGTTTTTAATGCGAATTTAGGTAATAAGCTATGCAACGCACAAAAACGTAAGATTTGCGAATCTGACTGCTTTATTTGGTTCAGGTATCAATAGCTTTTAATTTGGACTTTGAAACAGTTTAATATGTAATGTTCAGCAGTATTACGAATTAGGTGACGTTCTTATTTGTTCAGGGGGGGGGGACTTTGAAACAGTTTAATGTGTAATGTTCAGCAGTATTACGAATTAGGTGACGTTCTTATTTGTTCAACGTGGCATTCTTGGCTGCAATTTGCAAAACATTTATTGTAACAGTTATGTTTCGGGAGGCATATGTTGACTCACACCCAAAAGAAATTTCATAGGGGTGATGTTTGCTAAAACAAGGTGGAAATTTAAAAAACATGATGACACACACACACATGAAAAACCCCATCGATGTGATGTTTGTGAGAAAGTATTTAGCCAACGTGGAAATTTGAAAAGACACCTAATGATGACAGACACCAATGAAAAACCACATCGATGTGATGTTCGAGGAAAAGGATTTAGTCAGAGAGATAGTTTAAACAGACACATGTTGACACACAAAAAAGAGAAACCTCATCAATGTCACATTTGCGAGAAAAGGTTCGGTAAACGTGAACATTTAAAACAACACATGTTGATACACACTAACTAATGAGAGACCTCATCGTTGTGTTGTTTGCACAAAAAGCTTTAAACGAGGTGGAGATTTGAAAAAGCACATGGGGGGGGGGTGAGAGACCTCATCGTTGTGATGTTTGCACAAAAAGCTTTAAACGAGGTGGAGATTTGAAAAAGCACATGTTGACACACACTGATGAGTAAGCACATGGATGCGAAATTTGTGAGAAACGGTTTCATCAACGTGGACAGTTGAAAACACACGCGTTGATTCACACCACAGAAAAACCTCATAGATGTAATGTTTGTGAAAAAATGTTCAGTGCCACCCATCTTTTGAAAAGTCACATGATGATCCACAATGATGAGAAACAGCATCGATGCGATATTTGTGGAAAAAGCTACTTCAAAGTTGGAAGTTTAAAAATACACATGATGACGCACACCAATGAGAAACCTCATCGATGTGATATTTGCGAAAAAACATTTAGCACCCTTTCAAATTTAATAACACACATATTAACACATAGCAATGAAAAAGCACATCGATGTGGTATTTGTGAAAAAAGATTTGGACGTAGTGGAACTTTGAAAACACACATGCTGACACACTCTCATGAGAAACCTTATCCATGCGATGTTTGTGACAAAAGATTTAGTCTAGGAGGTTTGAAAACACACATGTTGACACACACCAATGAGAAACCTTACCGATGTGATTTTTGTGAAAAAAGATTTGCCCATAGTGGAAGTTTGAAAACACACATTTTCATTCACACCAAAGAGAAACCACATCAATGTCATATTTAAAAAAAAAGATTTGCCCACAAAGGAATTTTAAAACCACACATGCGGACACACACAAAAGAGAAACCTTATCGATGTGATGTTTGTGACAAAAGGTTCATACAAGGTGGACAATTGAAAAGACACATGTTGACACATACAAATGAAAAACCCCATCAATGTCATATTTGTGAAAAAAGATTTGCCCGCAGTGAAACTTTGAAAACACACATGCTGACACACACAAATGAGAAACCCCATTGATGTGATGTTTGTGAAAAAAGCTTTACCCAATGTGGAGCTTTGAAAACACATGCTTGATCCACACTAATGAGAAACCACATAAATGTTGTGTTTGTGAAAAAAAAGGTTTGCCCGAAGTAGAAATTTGAAAACGCACATGTTGACACACACCAATGTGATGTTTGTCAAATAATAATGCTTAAAAGAAAATTGCTCAAAATCCAAATGAAGGTTTTAAAACGTTATAATATTCAAATAACAGTTCTTCAATCGCGTTTTCGATGGAGAATGATTACTATATTTGATACGCAAAAATGCACGCCAACGGGAATCCATACCTAAAAAAACTGCATCGATTTATATGATTAATTCGTTGTTATTGCATTTGGTGATTTGGCATTTTTTCCTTTTCGTTAGACCTCATTGAACTCAGTTTTCAATCAATTTTCAGTCCTCTAGCGATTCTTTATTTGTTGCCCAATCTAAAGTCGCATCGATTGTAATCTTGATTTAGTACAATACCGGACCAAAACGTTAAAATTCATTCTAGTTTCTAACCGTTAAAATACCGGTCAAAGTGCGAATTGATATTCTGTAAATATTCGCCCAACGTACGTGTCGCTCGTCAATTTGATGTCAAGTTGAATTTGTAAAAGTAAGTTATATGTGTTCGTCTGTTGGTTGTGTTGCTTTTAATAAAACTCGTATAAACTTTATCTAAGATTGTGCTAACAGTTATTAACTAGGAGTCAGCTTTGCATACCCTGCAACTACTAGTTAAATGTTTTTTTGTTATCTGCCACTTTGCAGTTTTTGTATGAGCACTCCCAGTTCAAGCCACATATATTGTTTTTGCAAAATATACTTTTTCCACACGATTTACTACTTGCCGAAGTATGTTCCCCCCCCCCCTTTTAATAAAACTCGTATAAACTTTATCTAAGATTGTGCTAACAGTTACTAACTAGGAGTCAGCTTTGCATACCCTGCAACTACTAGTTAGGCTAAATGTTTTTTTGTTATCTGCCACTTTGCAGTTTTTGTATGAGCACTCCCAGTTCAAGCCACATATATTGTTTTTGCAAAATATACTTTTTCCACACGATTTACTATTTGCCGAAATGTGTTTACAAAAACATGCACGATTTTGTTTCCTGTGATAGAGTATAGGACTAGTTTTTACCTTTATGCGTACCCTAATGACCGCAGAGTCCAACTAGGACAATGTGAAACTATTTGTCAACAATTGTTACTAAATCAAATAACCAACGATCAGAGTTCCAACGACAAAGCTTACACAAAGGCAGGATACAATGAAGGGTCTCAGGGGTAAGACTTAAGCAAAGCACAAAACATTAAAGATATTAGTCAGTGCTGTATGTAAGCATTTTTTCTCATATAATTCATGTCGGCTCAACCGTAACCACGTCGTCACTTTACCAATGTTCAAGTTACACGCAAATCTTACGTAAAGACGAGATATAATGAAAAGCCACAGGGGTAAGACTTAATTAACACAGGAAACATTGACCTACTTAACCGTGACGACAACTACGCACTAACGTCACTTCACCGTTGGTCAAGTTACACGCATCAGTGTACACAGTGTGAGCGCAAGGGATTTGAAGCTTTGTGCTAAAACGAGTGTAGAGCTTTAGCTGAAACGTATTAACTTATTTTTGGGCGCGAAACAAAGTTAAATCTGCGCACTACAGTATTTACTGATATTGTTTAACAACAACGAACAGGATTTTTTACGTTTAATGTAGAAACACTATGCAGCATTTAACTCGTTCTCGTCTGGTTTCTGTGACTTTAGGGCTCAATTTAAAACGTACAAAATTTAGACGGCGCAGCTGCGCAACTAGTTATTTTCTGAAGTATTTCATGTATGCGCAACAACTGGTCATGGTAGCGTAGTTGGTGGATTTTCAGTAGCATTGTGAAGTTGGTGTTTGTTCAAGAAACTTGAGCGAGCAACTTGACTACATCTAGATAAATGACGCTTATAATTAGACATACCTGAAAAGGAAATTGTTGCACAGCTCGCATCCACATTGCAAAGCCTAACTTCAGTCGAGAATTTGGCTTTGTAGACAGTTTAATGCATTTAACTTCTGATAAGCGTTATATTACGCCTAAGAGTGCTAGTTTCAATACCCGTTATAATTTGCGAAGAAGAATAGTTATATCTGTAAATCTGTCTGTTAAGATAATTTCAGATCTAAATGTTTATCATCATCATCATCATATTTTATTTTCAGTTGCGAACACGGTTATTGCATGTAAATGAAATATAATATGCAAGCAACTGGTGGATGGCGAAGAGACCACATAGGTCATTAAGTCAGCCACCCGTGTACAGAAATAATGATAAATAGGCAAGAAAGAAAAAAAAAATAGTCACACAACTGGAGTCATTTAGTAATTACAACTACGCAGTGTGCTCAGGTTGAAAAAAGGCCCGCGATCACATTTTTTGGTGTGCCAAATCGTATTGACTTTGTAAGGGGGGGGGGAGACCACATAGGTCATTAAGTCAGCCACCCGTGTACAGAAATAATGATAAATAGGCAAGAAAGAAAAAAAAATAGTCACACAACTGGAGTCATTTAATAATTACAACTACGCAGTGTGCTCAGGTTGAAAAAAGGCAATTGATGTACTGCAGGGGTCACCAAACTACGGCCCGTGAGGTCATTTCATCTGGCCCGCGATCACATTTTTTGGTGTGCCAAATCGTATTGACTTTGTAACATTCAAAAATTAATCTTCTCCTTAAGAAAGTTTTCCTGTCGGGATATATAAAATTGATATTTTTGGTTGCTGGTAGCCGAAAGTTTGGTTGCTGGTAGCCGAAAATGTTTGGTTGCTGGTAGCCGAAAGTAATTCTTATGTGGTGGAAGTCGTAGTTTAGAAGCAACACTTCAATAAGCAAACGTTGATTTTGAGCAGAAGTTAAACAGGCGGCCATGTTTTCTTTTTTATGTCGCCACGTGTCTCTGACAANCCCCTGCCCTGTATAAATCGCCTCGCGGGTTGTGTTTCGAAAGACGGCGCTAGGGCATGTAAACTATACGGCCCGCGCGAATCATTATTAAACTTATCCGGCCCGCAATGAAAAAAGTTTGGTGACCCCTGATGTACTGTATTGGTCCTGTAAATGTTTTCATACATAACACGTAGTTGCTAGGGAACTGGCGGGAGGAATACAAGCGAAATGTTAAAAGCATTGGAAAGTAACGTGAAAAAATAATGCGGATTTATGCATGTTGTGTTTCACTGCCGAGCATAGGGGAGACCGGGATAGTTCGGACCAGGTATATGACGTCACAGTAGAGCATTGTGATATCATTTTTAACAAATCTTCATGCTTCCATTACAAAGCAACATACTGTTTGGGTGCATGGGTAGTTAAACCTAATAGTAAAAATAAAAAAGTTAGTTTAACAGAAATATCTACTTTTTAAATTTTCGGTTGTAAGGGTATAGTTTGGTTGCTGGTAGCCGAAAGTAATTCTTATGTGGTGGAAGTCGTAGTTTAGAAGCAACACTTCAATAAGCAAACGTTGGGGGGGGGGAAGTTAAACAGGCGGCCATGTTTTCTTTTTTATGTCGCCACGTGTCTCTGACAACATGTCTGGCGTATCCCCGGTTGAAGTAAGTGTATTATATTATATGCTTACATTAGTTTCAGATCATAAAAAATATGGTAAGAACGTTTCAAAGAAAGACGACAGGAGAGTACGCTTTAAGCGATCAAATGAAAAAAAGCTGTTTTGGTAGTTATTGCAGATGGATACTGAGCACGGAGTTAATCGCTCACCCCATCAGATTTTGTACGACGACATAAAAAATGTGGGGATTGGCCTCATAATTTTAAACAAAAAGCGTAGCACTGCCTCCAGTGGGGGGGGGGGTGGATTGGTCGGGCGTCTTTGAACGACATTTTTGTTAAATACCGTATGCAACCTGGTGGACGAAAACGCCTGTACAGCATTTTCTATTATCAGAGAGTGGTCTGTTACCACGGGAAACGTCCCTTCCACATACAGAATCGTCTACTTCACGTTCCAAACCAGACGAAGAGAGTAGCGATGGAAACACTGTGCCCGGGCCTTCCGGGGGGGGGGTATCAGATTTTGTACGACGACATAAAAAATGTTGGGATTGGCCTCATAATTTTAAACAAAAAGCGTAGCACTGCCTCCAGTTTGGGATTTTCCAAGAGTGAGACAAAACCCAGCACGCATGTTATGTGGACTTGCAAGTGGACCGTTGGCGTTGGCACATAAATCAGGATGGATGACATCCGAAAATTGCATTCATGTTTTGACGTTTTTCCTCCAGTTCAAGAGATGCCCGCAGAAAAAGAAGGTATTGCTCATAATGGATAATCATGAATCACACTTAAGAGTCGAAGGCGTTAAACACGGCAAAGATAATGGGATTGTGCTCTTGACGCTGCCTCCGCACACCTCTAAAAAGCTGCAACCACTTGATAAAACGATTTTTGGTCCGTTTAAACCCTTTGTCAGCCAAGGTATTGATGATTGGATGATTGCCCACCCAGGTCAAGTCATTTCTATATGTGATCTTCCGAGAATCTGCAAATCTGCATCGTGGGATAGAGCCGCGACCCCAGTAAATATTAAGTGGATTTCTGTCCACCGGCATTTGTCCTTTCGACCAGAATATTTTTTTCGGACGACGATTTCATGAGCTCGTTTGTCTCCGATCGCCCTGATCCGGAAAGTTGTGCTGAAGCGGCAGAGAGTGGTCTTTTTTTAACAAAAATGTCGTTCAACTGGTGTTAATGTTAAACAAGGGGGGGGGGGGGGGGGGGGGGGGGGGGGGGGGGGGGGGGGGGGGGGGGGGGGGGGGGGGGGGGGGGGGGGGGTTGTTCAGAGTCTGTCTCGCCAGAATGTGTCAGACCATATTCCAAAGCTCAACCACGAAAGAAAAGGTCAGAAAAAGAGGTCGATCAGTTATCGCTACCGACACGCCTGATAAAAAGCTATTATAAGAGAAGAAAAATTGAAAATATTCCGTATCTTTAGGCCAATCACGTACGTAGTTAATGACGTTGTTTTGATGTGTGCTTATATATCGTGTGTTTCATTTAACGTGTGCTTATATATCGTGTGTTTCATTTAACGAAGTTAGATAGAGGTCAGTCAGACGCTTCAGACTTAGACTACCGTATTTTACTTTTCGATTCGGCTTTGCGTAGAATCACGCTACGCCCGGTCACGTTGAAAATTACATGTGTCTACTGAATAAACAAACTAACCAAAAGTCTGGCCTATTGCCGCTAGCGGGGATCGGAAACGCAATTTGCAGAGCACGAGAACATCAATCGGAATCTACGAAGTATTTTTAGTAAATCCATAGGACAGTGGTATATCCGCAGAATCTGTACTAGCTAATCCTGACATTTTTTTTATGTAACAGAACTGAGTTTTTCATAGATAATTCTGCTAAATTTTAGGTAAATACATTGCGAAAGAAACCTAAATTTTAGAATTTAGATGAACCCAACTGATTTTAACAAGGTAGATGCACTTAAGTCGTTGGAGCATAAAGAATACAAAAGCATTCTTCTCTGCAAACAACAAAGCAACAGAATAGATAAAAGGACTGTCACACATTCAACTCTCCAAGGGAATCAATCCAGTTGCACAAGGTGCATTAAAAAAGCAGGAAGTCGGGACACATAAAACTGTTACTACTAACAAAAGGCGCTGTATAGATAACCGATGCTTTGAAACGGATGAATCGCTGAATAGTATTTGCATTGTTGATGAACTACTCTCCCTGGATAGTAAGTTACCTTATATTATTTCCGTTGTTGCTTCAATTGAAAAGTTGCTATTGCGGTAGTTTTAAACAAACATGTGTATAAAAGCATTAAGGCGAGTGTGAAGCTATTTCGAAACATAGGAGCTTTTTATTAAATGCTCACAAAACATCGGTTATCGGTATTTTTAGAATAATCAGTATCGGCCTTGAAAAAAACATAGACATTATTAGGTAACGAGATAAGACCACGAGACCTTAAATATTGTCCAAAAAGTCTATATCGAGCTGATAGAATAAAACGGCGTGGTCATATAATCACGCGGTGTACTGTTTACATAGAAATCAGGTAATACCATGTAGGGGGGGGGGCAGACCACGAGACCTTAAATATTGTCCAAAAAGTCTATATCGTGCTCATAGAATAAAACGGCGTGGTCACATAATCACGCGGTGTACTGTTTACATAGAAATCAGGTAATACCATGTATTACACAATGGAAACATTACAACAATATGCCATTAAACTGTACATCGCGATTTTTGTACAAAGTTAGTCTCCTGTCACAGAACTCGAGTTAAGAGAAACTGCGGAATGAAAACGACCCTTGCTGCAGAAAAACGCTACACTATCCGGCAAACGCGCCGTTGAAATTACAAAGTTACGAAATGAGACTGCTTTAGAGCAGGAACTTGGCTGAATGGCCTGGGGGGGGGGGTAAAAGCATATGAGCCAATAGATAGTTCATGGTCCCTTAGTGGCTAACGCGTTATTTTCGTTGACCTCCAAGAACTCATGACTTTACAATCTTATTTGCGTGTTCATCAATGCTTTTTTAGTTTCATAAAAATCAACAAAGAAAGCTATTCAACAAATTTTGTTGATACGTTATGCCTGGCAGCAACAGTGTATTCAAAGAAAGCTATTGTTTGCGCATAATTGCACATCTTAGTTTTGTCTGTGATGTCACAACCCACTCTTAAATCATTGATATGCGTAACCAATTGATAATATTTAGGTAAAATAAATCCGGGGGGGGGGCGGGCCAATTTTTAAATTTTCTAGAGGCCGCGGGTCACATGTAGTCTTAGATGTCAAAATGTTCTTAAAGACCTTGATACTGCACGCTACCAATCATAGAAAAATATGTGGTTACAATACTGTGGAATTAACACTCCAGATGTGTCCAAACTAGATAGTTCATGTAAAAGCATATGAGCCAATAGATAGTTCATGGTCCCTTAGTGGCTAACGCGTTATTTTCGTTGACCTCCAAGAACTCATGACTTTACAATCTTATTTGCGTGTTCATCAATGCTTTTTTAGTTTCATAAAAATCAACAANTCCGGCAAACGCGCCGTTGAAATTACAAAGTTACGAAATGAGACTGCTTTAGAGCAGGAACTTGGCTGAATGGCCTGAAATGGCCTGGGGATTTATCCCCGGGAGTGTCCTGGGTTCAAACCCCGTGAAAAGAAATGAGACTGCTTTAATTGTGTAGACTAGTTATCCGACCGATCTACTTGTGCGATTGAAGAGACCGTTCACTTGACAATAGTAGCAAATGCAAAACTCCACATGTTCACTCGCCCTGATCATAACAAACCAAAACCTTTCAGAAAGTAGACTGTTTACCTTTGGGTGAAGCTAGATAGTAACGAAATAGGAGTACCTGTATACCTAAATTACTCAGCATTTGTGTGAACCAATCTCAGTGACGTCTACCTGCCTTGAAAGTTTAACTTGACGTAGAACCTACAATATAACATTGTGTTTTGATTTCTGTATGTTTGCAGCGTTTTAACTTAATTCTAGAACCCTTGTTATATTAGCGAAATCCAATATAAAATACATTTTTTAACATCATAAACGGAGTTTTGTCAATGCGGTTCCTATATGTAACCACGTTATCCGCAAATGTGACTGTGATAATGACGGTGGTAAAGAAATAGGCGAAAACAATAGTTCTAGGTTGCTTGTGTGATGCCAGATTAGTTAAAGTGTGACTTAGAGAGATTGTTTACTCAGCCAAACAAAGAGAGCGCCACCCAAAGCCAACCTTATCGCTCGTTCACGGCTATGTTTGTTGATTACCGACATTCCACCAACTTACTTCAGCACGTAGCAAAGTTTGCGACTAAACATTAATGTATACAGAGTGACAGTCTCGTGCAACACCTGCTGTCAAAGCTCGTTTACAAAACGCAAAACCATTAGTTACGAACATCAGTTAGTTTTGTTTATATTGAGGTTAGTTGGTGAAAAATGAAGAAAGATTCAGGCAGTTTTCTCAGCTCGAAACAGTTTGCTGGAACAAAGCGACCCACATCTGAAAACAAATGCATTTCTCTGATGAAACCGTTTCTTGTGTGGAAGGTGGCTACACTGGTAGTCGTTATAACACTGTACGCCGTCGACCTAGCATCTGGAAACTCAAAATACAAGTAAGTTATAATCAGAGTTTGTATTTACCAATATAAAATGGATTTAATTTACAGCCAACGTTTAGGGAAATTTTAAAAGATTACTTCTCCAATGTCGTCAAATCAACTTAGAATTGCGACTTTCTAGATTTTTTTGAAAATACAATTGGCCAAACGAAAAGCCTAATTTTAATTACTACGTAAACGTAAATCGTGTATTAGATGCGGTGGCGATGTGACTTTTATTTGTCTGACATCAGGCATACTAAAGATTTTAGGGCCGTGGACTAGGGTTGCCACATCTGCGCAAAATTTCTGACGGTTTCCAAAATATACACCAACCTTACGTTACAATGCGTTATATGGCATGTTACATGATACCGACCCCAAAAGTACCATTTTTACTATCACAGAGATAAAAGGCGCAGTTTTCTGTTTTTTTTAACAGTTATTTTTAACATTTTTTTTTTGGGGGGGGGGGGGGGGGGGGGGGGGGGGGGGGGGGGGGGGGGGGGGGGGGGGGGGGGGGGGGGGGGGGGGTAACATCGTGCTTTAACTGCACAGACAACCCCGTTAAATCGTAAACCTACTGGTACCCCTAGTGTGGGCTCACGAATTACCCAAAAGTAATTTGCATTACAGCTGTCTGCATTTTGTTGAGGTACAAAGTTCCGTGACAACTCAACAATCCATCTGCACTGAAAACTTCTTACCAACGGGAATTACGATCGCAGTCGCAACATTGCAAATTATTGTCTGCGTACCAAAGTTATCGTTTGTTCTGATAGCCATCACCAGGGTAAATACATCAAAACACATTTGTTGCCATGATTGTAAAGTAAGCATGTATATCTCATTTCCTTCCGCATTTGTATCGGTATGTAAACTCCTTTTTACCAAACTAAACCTATTGTTTGTGCAGATATTACAATTTGTTGGAATTCTATTTCTTAAGTATGTGATTCAACAGCAACTACATTACCAAACCGTCAATGGAAATCTTACCCCTGCATATGTACGTTGGAACTGAATGTTTTCAAGCTACTATTTTTAGCTAATGTGATCTCAATTATTTTATATTACAGTACGGTTATGCAATGTTGTGCGGATTGGTGTGTGCTGACATGATTGCTGACTATCGGGGAGCAAACGAAAAGCAACAAACAATAACTATCGTACTTATGTCACTGATGTCTTTTGCTTTAGTGGTAAGTTTTGCAAATCCGATGTACCCACAAAAACCTAGGAGTTGTTCAGATACAGCGTACCCGATTTTACAAAACTAGCGCGAGCTACTAATTTAGCGCACTGTTTCGCTGATTTTTTTTTGCGTTATTTAACTACATTTCAAAGTTTAAAATCTCTCGTTTTCTTATTGTTTTCCTCAGCTGCAGTTTGTGGGGGGGGGGGTGCGCACTGTTTCGCTGATTTTTTTGCGTTATTTAACTACATTTCAAAGTCCGTTTAAAATCTCTCGTTTTCTTATTGTTTTCCTCAGCTGCAGTTTGTGCGTTTTCTTGATAATTTGTGTTAACTTCTATTTTACATTACATGACTTATAGTTTCATTGTGTTAATTAAAGCTAATTAACATGATGCGGACGGTCTTAAAAATATTGTCCGTAAACTTTGAAATTTTGTACAAACCAGAATACAACAGTCGGCTTCCAAACAGTGACTCTTTCACGATAAGATAAGATAAGATCATACTCACAACGATTCATGCTCGACAACGCGCTGGAAAGGGGGGGGGGGGGGGGGGGGGGGGGGGGGGGGGGGGGGGGGGGGGGGGGGGGGGGGGGGGGGGGGGGGGGGGGGGGCATATGGGCCTATCGGACTGTTTATACTCGCTTTTCATACAATTATTTACAATTGCTTTAACACAGGTGAGCTTTTATTGCGTAGTGAAGTTCGGAAAAACTTTGTTGTAAGCATTTTTTAGATCAATATTGTTCAGTTGGGTTGTCTTTTTAGCCAGGTGAAATTGATGTATTTTAATGACTTATGCGGCGTAGAAATTGGAATAGTTGTTCGATAGCTGTGTATGTTTTATGATCAAATAGTGGGCATACAGTATAATATCGGAAGTTAAACTCCCATCCTCTACCTGTCTGGATTTGCTTATGGTATTAGCATGACATTTCCTCTTTAGTCAATATAATTATCAATCCTTTTTTGTTCGGATGAACTTTGCAATATAGTTTTATGAACAATCGGCGCGAAAGTTGGAACATTGTCTATGGTTTTGAATAAATGGCGGGGTGTTTACTTAGCTTAAGGGTGGGTCAACACTACCCGTCTGCACATGACAAATGTATCAGAATGACAATATTTCCTCAGAATTGACAACATTTTTTTTATTTGTAGTTTTAACACATCACTTGGACCTACGGTTCATTGCGTTGGTTATTCTGGCTGCACCACTTACGTACGTTTTGGTCGGCGTGGCCAAAGAAGCTGGAATCCTTATTTTAGGTATTCTAATGTACTTGTGCACCTTTACTGCCTGGAGCTTGACAGGGGAAAAGGAAAATACTGATTCGAAAAAAGCTATTTTCAACTTAGTGAACGTTGATGAAATTAAGGGAATCTATTCAGATCAAGTAAGTATGTGAAAAAGGTTTAAGTAACTTTTGTTACTTTTCTCTTCACCTTCCTTGTAAACTGTCTCGTACGTCATGTTTTAATATCAACGCCTTCACAGTAAATTATCTATTAAATGATTGCAATATTTAAAACATCCCAAAAAATCCCACACATATACAAAAACGCACCGATGTTACAGACCAGCGATTCAGCTTAAAAACAAACTTTCATATTTTTGCAGTAGCTTGGTTTCTAAAACTTTTGAATCGGAGCACATGCTGTTGAAGTTTCACAGTCGAAACATTGATGGCACCACAACAACAATACATACAAATGCGTTACTTTTAAGTGATCTTCGCCAAGTCTCTTTTGTTGTTTTGCTTTTTTCCAAGTGTTTTTTGTTTTAAAAGTTTTTACAAAATCCACATATACATTTTTTACTTGCCGTGTGACCTTTTCATTCACTCTCTATGCTAGTGAATGTGTGATTAATTCTTATCTTTGATTTTGTGTGTGCCGCCATAGATTTTACAGTGTGAATATTTGTTAATTCTTTAGTTTAGTGGTTCTTACCCTTTTTGTCCACGCCTCTAAAGTTGCAAATTTTCTTTCTTGCGACAACTTTGTCGCGAAATGAAAATTTAGTTTGTTATTCTGTAGCATACTTAAAAGATTTAAGAACCACCGTTCTACGGTGTGTTTTCGGTGCTAGTGATGGCACTTGTACAGTGCCACATAGTTTGTTTTCTACATTAAACATTTAAATTCTCGTTTTTTTGTCCGCCACTATTCACACAACTAAAAACGGTTTCCTGCTGTCGCAATGTTTACTTTTAATTTGCGGCATTTTAAATTTCAACAATGCGTGTAGAAAATATCAATGTGGAAAGTACAGTTCATAATTATAGTAACTAGTACTGCCACATACTATAAATGCGTATGGCAGGGGTATCCAACACAAAATTGTCTATTTTAGAACAACCTAAAAGCCGCCTTACGCGTCCTTGAATGTTAAAATGCCTTTAAATATCCTAATACTTCACGCTACACTACACCAATCGCAGAAAGTATGTGGAACTTTAAACTCTAGGCCAGGGCGGGGGGGGGGTCTAAAAGCCGCCTTACGCGTCCTTGAATGTTAAAATGCCTTTAAATACCCTAATACTTCACGCTACCATACACCAATCGCAGAAAGTATGTGGAACTTTAAACTCTAGGCCAGGGCCCCATAGTGTTTAACAGCGCTATTTTTGTTTACTTTTAGGACCTTCGTATGCTCTTTTGTGTCCCGGTCTCTGATTGGCCAACACGCAGGCCAATCATACAGGACCATACTTTAGAATACTGCATCGCCTTTTTTCTCTCGCCCTCACGTGCGGCATAGGATTGTTGAATGTTGTCTCGAGTTCCGGTCTCTGATTTGCCAATTCACAGGCCAATCACACAGGACCCCCTTTTTTCAATACTCGCTCTATGTTGTCACCTTTGTCAAACAGACAAAACCTGTGAGAGAACATGGAAGTCATATGTTGACTTTGCTTAACGAAGACCAAAACGGACCTCACTACTTCTGTGATCTCAAGTTGCAAACTGAAGGAAAATATTTTTACGTGCACAAATGCATTGTGGGTCTCTCGTCGGATTATTTTGGTTCGATGTTGAGATCAGAGATGCAAGAGAGGTAGGCCCAAACTGTTCCACTCCAATCCACGACAGTTACGCGTCTGACGATTATCCTCGATTTCATCTACACCGGGGTGGTTTCCCTAAACTGCGACAATGTTCATGGCGTACTCAGTGACGCAGCTTACATGCAGCTACAAAAACTGAAAGATGTTTGCGAAACTTTTCTCATGGAAAATATTTCGCCCGAAAAATACATCTAGATAAGATCATACTCACAACGATTCATGCTCGACAACGCGCTGGAAAAAGCTGATCACGTGATCGAACGCAACATGGCGCGTGTGTTACGTCACGAAGACTTCTTGCAACTAACACACGATGACGTAAAAGAGATTATGACGAAGAAAACCAGTCAGATTCCACAAGAGACACTTTACCATAGAAGAATTGTGAGATGGGTGAAACACAACGAAAAAACAGAAAAGAGTTTTTACGAATCTTTTCCGTGAAATCGACTTGGGGGGGGGGGTGTGAGATGGGTGAAACAAAAAACAGAAAAGAGTTTTTACGAATCTTTTCCGTGAAATCGACTTGATCCGACTTCCCGACTTGTTTTTGCAAGAAGTCGTTTCGGCCGAGTATCTCGTTTCTTCTTCACAGAATTGAATTTTGTTGTAGAGGTAGATAGACCGATTGCACATTGGTGCTGAACTTGGCATATTGGCCTTTTTGCCATCGGGCGGTCGATAGCATGTTTGGCGTATTTGTAATTATGTTATTTTTGCCTGTGTCGTTAAGCATTGCCCAATCTGCGTTCGAAATCAAGGAAATCAACAATAAAAGAGATTCAAAAACTGATGAAAGGATAGCAAAATCTAAGTTAGTGATGCAGCCAGTTGGAAGGAATTTACAACCGACTTACGGAAGTATAATCCATCCCCCCAAACTTTTTCAAATTTACACACATTATAGATATTGGTCTAAAGATGGTCCATGTGAATTTTAACCCGGTTTGATCCCTCGGTTCACCCACAGCCCCCCAAAATGTGAATTTTTAAAACAGCTATACTTGCTGAAGTACTTCATCTAGGAGTTATATGCTTTGTTGTTTGGTGCAATATAAGGTATTTGAAAGAATTTTGTACCTTAAAAAAAGATTTACACCCATTTTCACCTCTTAAACCCCAAAATATTCGTTTCTGTCTAACGCTGGTTTGTTAAATGCGTTTGGTCAAGAAAGAGTGCTTATAAATGTATTTAAATTTGCACAGATGTTAGTTATTGTTCGGTTGTTCCGAATTTGATCCTCCTGAAGTTTGACCTCAAACGACCCACCCACAGGCCCCCAAAACGAAAAAAAAATAAAAACGGCTGTACTGACCCAAGTACATAATCTGAGGGTTTCATGCTTTGTTGGTTGGCGCAATGTAAGGTATTCTAAAAAAATTTGTAGCTTTTTATTACCCAAGCTGAACTTAACGGCGCAACAGTTTCAACAGTTAAGCAACGCATTTACGTCATAGGTGGGGTGTAGACCCTCGGTTTCAAGCGAAACTACCACGACAGTTTGAGTCGGATGACGTCAGCACGTCACGTGACAAGTGGACGATTGTGGGGGCGATGAAGGTTGCTAGGCAACACGCCGCAAGCGCAATGCTTAATGGGTGCATTTACGTAATCGCTGGAGGCAACCAATCAGGATATTCGTCGTCATGTGAACGATATTACCCTAGTTGCGTCACAAACAAAAAACCTGTAAGCACCGCGATTGGCCCGAGGTCAATTTGCTATCGAGGTCGAAAAGTATGTGAAGAAATACCACACGTCACAACGTCGCTCTCACCCACCTCTTTTGCAAAAAAAGTACCGTTTGCATGTACTCATGCAATACCACCAATCCATTGATACACCTCCGTTTTAGGCTTCCTGTCGCACCAAAACAATGGGGGGGGGGGGGGGGGGGGGGGGGGGGGGGGGGGGGGGGTGAGCCGCCCCTGGTTTTATCCGAGTATACTTTCATTGTTAGCGTTTTTTAATGTTTGTTTTGTCAATCATTCACATGACCTAATTACGTAGTCACACATAAAATGAGCAAAGTACTGCCGTACGATTTGACTTTTTCTGTGAACAGTCATCCCTCTCCACTTCCGCACCAAACAACATCTGAGAACCCCGCCATCGATCTTACGAAAGCTTTGAAAGGGGGGGGGGAGTGAACAGTCATCCCTCTCCACAAACAACATCTGAGAACCCCGCCATCGATCTTACGAAAGCTTTGAAAGCAGAGGAGATAAGCGACAGGCACTTTCGGACCAACGTTCATCGCTATCAATGACTTTCCTCGGGACACCCGGGTCTGCCTACGGGATCACAGGAAAAGTTCCGAGGAACCGCGCTGGTGTTTCCGTTTAGGCGGGTTTCATTTGGGGGGGGGGGGAGCCGCCACTGGATAAAACTGTAGGAGGAGAATGAGAAACAAATATCAGTGTATGTGGAGAAAGAAACAAAGCTGTGAGTTAATTGTTTTGGTGCGACAGGAAGCCTAAAACGGAGGTGTATCAATGGATGGGGGGGGGGTTTCAAACACCATTCTATGCAACCAGCTGTACACCGCCAGGTTCGTGCAGCCGGCTGCGATCCTACGGCAGCACACACCATACTTCAAGCATCAATGAAATAACGGGACACTGGACTCGATAACCAATGGGTTTTTTCGGTGTCCTTGCTGTTTTTATGAAACTGCTCATCAATGACAATTGGATAAAGTGACAATGCAAATAAAATTTTGACTTGACTTTACTTTGGTTGTTATAATGTGACACCTATTTTATTGTTTGTAGATAATTGCACTTGGGGGCTTCCTATTATCTCCAGCCATTCAAGATTTACAACAAAACAGTCAGG
The DNA here is from genome assembly GCA_003260075.1 of Phallusia mammillata. Classification (NCBI taxonomy): domain Eukaryota; kingdom Metazoa; phylum Chordata; class Ascidiacea; order Phlebobranchia; family Ascidiidae; genus Phallusia; species Phallusia mammillata. The sequence continues at coordinate 5,276 of QLIY01000847.1, read as the reverse complement.
AAAAACAAGAAGAAATATTCAACATGCAAATACAATTAAACATTATGAAACTATCAATGTGTTGGAAGATGAGGAACCAACAGACGAACAAATGCTAGCTTTGCTGAGATGCGAAGAAAAAGAAGTTACTTGAAAGCAAAAGCATATTTTTCTGGGCAAAGGTAGGAAATTTTATTAAATCGACATATTATTCTAAATTACTTGTTTCCATGTGATACTTACAGCAACAAACGTTATTACAGTTTGTATGTTTGTCGAAACATATTCTATAATTGCTATTTTATTGACAGGACCAACCTGGAAAATTGCCAAAGTATCCGTGACTAGTTTTTAACGAAGATGGTTGCCGGATGTTGCAAGCATTTTGTGGTTGGATGCTGTGTGCATTGCAGAACTACAAGATATTTCAATATTTTTTTTGTTTTACCCTATGGATGGCACGCCACTACTGTTTTAACATGGAGTTTCCCAAAGAGTTTAAAAACATCTCCTGCTTTGGGGAGGACCTTATTCTTAAGAAACATAGAGCCAATAGTTTGCAGTCCACAGGCAAAAAGTACTTCGACCAAGCAAGGTTGAAACCTTCTATGGCAGATTGGCATTAAATTTTAATTAATGTTTTTTTTCAAATACTTAAAACTAATGTGCAAAAATTCACTGTGTGGCAAATGTTTTTTTTATTCAGTGTTCCTTTCTTTTTGTTCTTTGAAACTTTTCTTTCCTATTTATCATGAACTGTTCCGTTTTGCACTATGTAATGAAAACAGCACTGTGTTTGGCATATTGTGCTGTGTAACAACCTACCAGGTGTGTCGTGAAACTGCAGGCGTAAACAACACGTCAGCTGTGCTGTTTGACAACTAGTTTGTTTACTACCTAAACCTCATTACACGTTGCAGAAAGTTCTTACTCAATAATATATTCGTTAACTTGCGGTTCATTCTATAGCAGTGGTTCTGAACCTTTTTATAACGGCCGAACCCCTACGATATTCTTCAGCCTTTTGTCGAACCCCAACGTTACATCCTAGTTTTTTAACCCATTTTGTTTGGTGGGTCCTAATTAGTTTTTGCTCAAACGTAGTGGCAACAGTTACTGTTGGTCATTTGCATTGAATAATATATACAAGCAACTTGTTTCAGGATTACTTTAATTTCGGCAATTTTTGGTTTTACGAAAAATAAAGCATTGCATATTTAGCATCTGTACACAAACATGAAAACGATGAAGTAATAAATTTTTGCCAACAAAGTTCACAGTGCTCTTTGTTACGCCAAAAAAATAAATAAAACCTTAGTGTATGGGTGCACAGCCTTTTTGCTAGGACGGCTGCATCGTAGATTCTTATTTGGGGGGGGGGCCCAAAGAGTTTAAAAACATCTCCTGCTTTGGGGAGGACCTTATTCTTAAGAAACATAGAGCCAATAGTGGGGGGGGGGAAAAACATATCCTGCTTTGGGGAGGACCTTATTCTTAAGAAACATAGAGCCAATAGTTTGCAGTCCACAGGCAAAAAGTACTTCGACCAAGCAAGGTTGAAACCTTCTATGGCAGATTGGCATTAAATTTTAATTAATGTTTTTTTTCAAATACTTAAAACTAATGTGCAAAAATTCACTGTGTGGCAAATGTTTTTTTTGTTCAGTGTTCCTTTCTTTTTGTTCTTTGAAACTTTTCTTTCCTATTGATCATGAACTGTTCCGTTTTGCACTATGTAATGAAAACAGCACTGTGTTTGGCATATTGTGCTGTGTAACAACCTACCAGGTGTGTCGTGAAACTGCAGGCGTAAACAACACGTCAGCTGTGCTGTTTGACAACTAGTTTGTTTACTACCTAAACCTCATTACACGTTGCAGAAAGTTCTTGCTCAATAATATATTCGTTAACTTGCGGTTCATTCTATAGCAGTGGTTCTGAACCTTTTTAGAACGGCCGAACCCCTACGATATTCTTCAGCCTTTTGTCGAACCCCAACGTTACATCCTAGTTTTTTAACCCATTTTGTTTGGTGGGTCCTAATTAGTTTTTGCTCAAACGTAGTGGCAACAGTTACTGTTGGTCATTTGCATTGAATAATATATACAAGCAACTTGTTTCAGGATTACTTTAATTTCGGCAATTTTTGGTTTTACGAAAAGTAAAGCATTGCATATTTAGCATCTGTACACAAACATGAAAACGATGAAGTAATAAATTTTTGCCAACAAAGTTTGGTTGTTTTTTGCTTACGAACAACGCGCACAGTGCTCTTTGTTACGCCAAAAAAATAAATAAAACCTTAGTGTAAGGGTGCACAGCCTTTTTGCTAGGACGGCTGCATCGTAGATTCTTATTTCACAAACGGCCGCCGTTTACCTTCTTATTTTTGTTTTAATATACTTGGTTTATCACATATGCACTATCTCATAGCGCGCAAAAAGCCCAGATTAATTTCCAGCTTGGTGCACAGATTGAACTGCAAAGCGTGGAGATCAGTACAGTGTTTATGATGTCATAATCTATATTGTGATGCTTGTAGTACCTGTTTTGCCGCATTGTTCGCACACAACAGGCAAAACGTCTGACGCATGAGGTTATTGGGCTGGTAGTACCAGTGGCGTAGACAGACAAAAATTTTGGAAGGGGCCAAATAGTTTGCTGGGGGGGGGGCGCATTGTTCGCACACAACCGGCAAAAAGTCTGACGCATGAGGTTATTAGGCTGGTAGTACCAGTGGCGTAGACAGACAAAAATTTTGGAAGGGGCCGAATAGTTTGTTGTCTAATTTTAATACAACTTTTTGCTAATGCTCGGCGTAAGGCTTGCTTTTACCTAACACATGACTTGCCAAAGTTTGATTCGACGGGACAGCCAAACGCTTTATTGATTTATTCCATGTCTACATAAATATAAAAAGCATGGATTTTAGCTTACAACTTGGTGACAACAGTCATTTTTGTTAATTTATATATTCTTTGATAGTTGAAAGACGAAACCACAATGATGAGGGACAAAATTACACTAAATTAAAGTTTCTCAGTATACAATTTTGAAAATTTGGGAGGGGCCATGGCCCCTTTGGCCCCTTCCTGGCTACGCCACTGGCTGGTACTCTTTTTAGTACCACAAAAACTGTTTAGAGCAGTTTAAAAATCAAAATATTTAGCAAAAGAGTTTTATTTACGCCTCGGCCGCCGGTACATATATATTAATAGACAACGCCGATTTAGGGGTTCGACGAAGGTCTTTTGAAGTGCAATACAAATACTCGTTTTCGTCAACCTTTAAGGCCCGTAAACATGTCTATTAATATATATGTACCGGCGGCCGAGGCGTAAATAAAACTCTTTTGCTAAATATTTTGATTTTTAAACTGCTCTAAACAGTTTTTGTGGTACTAAAAAGAGTACCAGCCAGTGACGTAGCCAGGAAGGGGCGAAAGGGGCCATGGCCCCTCCCAAATTTTCAAAATTGTATACTGAGAAACTTTAATTTAGTGTAATTTTGTCCCTCATCATTGTGGTTTCGTCTTTCAACTATCAAAGAATATATAAATTAACAAAAATGACTGTTGTCACCAAGTTGTAAGCTAAAATCCATGCTTTTTATATTTATGTAGACATGGAATAAATCAGAACCACTGTTCTATAGTATATTCTGTGTAGCGTGTCACACCTTAATGTTTTCGGCACACCCTACTTGGCAAACTATAGCACAGGGCAGTACAACCATGACGACATGGCGGCCACAGGAATGGTATTTTTCAACACTTGATAAGAAGTGAGATTTATTATGTGCCTGAAAATCAGATTCAAACAACTTTATCAACAAATCTTAGTCGTTTATAACGCCACAATCAACCCACAAACCTAACGTAATCATCTTAATCTTGAAAAGGTACAATTTAATCACAATAATCTATTTTACACTAGTGTTTTCGTATGTCTGTAATGTATCCTTTTGCAACATAGATTTCGATGTGTTTGGTTTCTTGAAAGTTTCCACAAAATTAAACCATAAAAGGAGAAAATCGCATGAACAGGTGACGAGTAAAAAGGGACATAAACATCATTAACTTCAACAACCAAACGGAAAAAAACAGCAACAACAGTCGGTAAACAAGAAGAAATACAAAACACAACTGTGTCGCATTGGATTGTTCGCAAATGTGCCCGTACATGTTCTAATTTTTCACTTTTTACCAACATAGTTTCATACATTTTCATTGCATGGACTACTATTAAACAAAACAACATAAATAAGTCAACAAAATGATTCAACATAACGGCTTTAAATTATACCACCGCAAGAAAACACAAGTCGTGGGGGGGGGGGGTACATATATATTAATAGACAACGCCGATTTAGGGGTTCGACGAAGGTCTTTTGAAGTGCAATACAAATACTCGTTTTCGTCAACCTTTAAGGCCCGTAAACATGTCAACATAACGGCTTTAAATTATACCACCGCAAGAAAACACAAGTCGTTTTTCATTAACTACATGTAAGTGGACGAAAGTATATTTTTGCAGCCAAGACGTTTTTTTTTACTTTATTGTCTTTTTCCATCCACTATATTACCGATGATTTCTTTAGTGTGAGTCATCATATGCCTTTCGAATGTTTCACTACGACAGAACCGTTTCTTACACACCTCACAATGGTGGAGTTTCTCTTTCGTATGGATCAACATGTGCCTTTTCAAATTCCCGCCTAAGCCAAATCTTTTCTCGCAAACATTACATCGATAGTGCTTTTCGTTGGTGTGAGTCAGCATGTGTTTTTTCAAATCCCCACTGCGACTGAATCTTTTTTGCAAAGGTCGCATTGGTACTTTTTGACATCGGTGTGGGTCAACATGTGTTTTTTTAACGACCCGCCCGTGATAAATGCCTTTCACATGCATGACATCGGTGGCGTTTCTCATGCGTGTGAGTNGCAAAGGTCGCATTGGTACTTTTTGACATCGGTGTGGGTCAACATGTTTTTTTTTTAACGACCCGCCCGTGATAAATGCCTTTCACATGTATGACATCGGTGGCGTTTCTCATGCGTGTGAGTCAATATGTGCGTTTTCAAGTTTTCGCGGCGATTAAATCGTTTTTTACAAATGTTACATTCATGCGGTCTTTCGTAACTGCTGCTTCAAGGTTCCTCGGAGATAAAGTTCAGAAAAAAACACCTCGTGTAATCCGTTGATTACATTGTTGTTTTATTTCATTGTTAGCAAAAGAATTATTAGAAAAGAAATACGAAGAATAAGAAAAGTTTTGTTCAAACAGAATGTAGCGACG
>QLIY01000846.1:0-71557 GCA_003260075.1 Phallusia mammillata | reverse complement strand
TGTTCTTTTCTGACAATAATAGGCAACGCTGAAGAATAAACCAAGACGACCCACTCTTGCATTTGCAACGAATGTTCTTTTTTGACAATAATAGGCAACGCTGAAGAATAAACCAACCCCCCCCCCCAATAAGCAGTTTTAACAGTACACACAGGTTTCAAATTAAATCTACATAGATCGGTCATATTCTACATTAGATTACTCCCAAATTACTTGTAATAANACCATCACACAATAAGCAGTTTTAACAGTACACACAGGTCTTACTTAAATCCACGTTAATCAGTCACATTTTACATTAAAATTACTTACAATTACTCATAACAAGTCAAGTTACTGTTAAAATACACATTAACACAAGTTAAACACAAATCAAGTAAGAACATAAAACATACCAACTGTTGGGTAACCAGGGCTTTACTAGCACGCGGCTAGAGGTTCCACAACTGACAATTCAGCATTTTAGCTATAGCTTTTAACATTTACAGTTTCACTATATCTGTAACATCTCATTTTAACGAATCCCACAAACAAAAACATGTAAATTAAACTATCTTTTGTTTCTCTTTCTATCAGTACCTTGCGGTAAGATTCATGTCTGATGAGGTTGCAGTTTCAAGGTTTGTGGCCATACCAATAGTAAGTTTGTTCAAAAGCAAAATTGTCATAGCCACAAACTAACCAAAGTATACATGGTGCCCCAAAACCCCCCCCCCCCCCCCCCCCCCCCCCCCCCCCCCCCCCCCCCCCCCCCCCCCCCCCCCCCCCCCCCCCCCCCAGCCGCTTGTTGGTTACCCCTGACCTAAACAAACATATTTTATAGCGATGCATCAGAAACATGAACTATTTTGTTACTTGACTTCGTGTGGATAAATGGAAACAAACAAAACTTATTTTCACAGTTTTGTTTTCTACAGAGCCTGAACTTCGTGGTTCTGTTGTGATTCCACCACACTACGTGTTTGAGCCCCCGTTTAGTGTAGTGCGAAACGTTTCCTATGATAAATGCCACACTGGAACGGCAATACGAGTGGAAACGAGCGTTAGGGGGTCAAGCACTTTTCCAGACGCGTTCAACTCATCGGTGCTCGGTATATACGAATGGGGGTTTCAGGTCAAAATATGGAGAACTGATCGTGATGACTTTGGATGGAGTCAGCCCCCCCCCCCCCCCCCCCCCCCCCCCCCCCCCCCCCCCCCCCCCCCCCCCCCCCCCCCCCCCCCCCCCCCCCCCCCCCCCCCCCGTAAAGTCGAAAACGTGTTTTAGCAAAAATGTATTTAAAATTAAAACTTTTTGAAATTTGAAATTAGCCTCTACCACAGACAGGTTTGCATTCGAGTTGTATGGACGTTTCTGGTGAAAAAATTGGTCGCTTTAGGGTTTGAGATACAAATAGGCTTGATTCAGACTGACATTTCTGGCTGGATTCGAGGTCTGTTTTTCAAACAAAAAAACACACAAAAAGGGTTCGGGCCGGGTTTCAAACTTGTATTTTTGGTTTCGAGCCGGTTTAAAGCCCTAATTTCAGGCTCGCTTAAAAGTCCGAATTGCCTTAAAAATGTTTTAGCATTAATCGCAAATATATATTCATAAACTTTTAAAAGAATATTTTGGTTGTGTATACCACTGTAATTTACATATTTTTTTACCTGTAGATTCTTACGACTTTCGGCATTCTCCATGTTTTCATGATTATAGCTGCAAAAATAGTCCAGCTGGAAGAATATGTAACTGCATACCTGGGTATAGCGGAGAATTTTGTGACAAGCGTAAGTCCTAAAAGTATGTAGTTGCATTTACTTCTGATTTGGTTTGGGACTGATTTTTAATTCGTCTTTCAATTAAAACATCAGAAAAGAAAAGCAGTAAAACACAATAAATTCAGTTAACGGGAGCGGCGAACATGTAAATAAAACTAAAACATAGCCTATATAATTGAGAATTAAAAAATCAGAAAACTTCAAACAACAGAAATAGTTTTTAATTAACTCTGCTTTTTTATGCTCAATCTGCTAACGTGAAATTAAAAAAAGTATATTTTCAGTCGTTTTTTAACGTTTTTGTAGGACTTCAATTTTGTTATCCTTCGCCCTGCTATCGTGGTAACTGTACCGAGAATGAAACCAATTACCAGTGTCAATGTCCAGAAGGTTTAACAGGTCAAAACTGCACTATTAGTAAGTTTAACAATAAACACAAATATTTATTTGAACTGTAGCACTGCTTTAACGGGCAAAAATTTGTAACCTGTTTCTTACACTGTCTTTTATTGTAGTAAATTCGCCAAACAGTTTTTAAGATTCGCGTTTTAATTTAACATGTTTGGCAAACTCTACTCAACATGATATATACTTTTTTACCAATTCCTATGCTTAACAGGTCAAAAAATTGTCAATAACAATAAATGGATTTTCAACACAAGGAATTTGACAATCAAATACGACTCATGCAAAAGTCAAAATGCTTCTAGAGTCGATTTGTCCATACGTGGTCAAGTTGCAAAATTGGTTGATGTCCAGCTGCAAGACATTCGTACTGGTGGTTTCATTGCGTCTCTAACCAGACACGGTGGCGATGCTATTCAGTGGCATCTGATTGATGTTGTTGTGGAATGGAAAGCATATTTCGGTAAGCATTAAATTTACCGTACGTCATAAATCGACTCATTAATTCTATTTTACTGGAAAACTGTTAAACATGTTTAAGCAAAACTTTCAAACGTTACATAAACGATATTGCCTTTACATACATCCCCCCCCCCTTCGGTAAGCATTAAATTTACCGTACGTCATAAATCGACTCATTAATTTCTATTTTACTGGAAAACTGTTAAACATTTAAGCAAAACTTTCAAACGTTACATAAACGATATTGCCTTTACAGACATAAAAAAGATTTATGTCTATCAATACAATCTAGCTGGCAGGTTGACATAGATAAAGTTTAGTTTGAGAAGCTGAAGCATTTTAAAATACGTAGTTTTGCATTGTCTTTTTATGTAGATACTCCGTCCGTTGATTTTACTTCTTGTGGAGACCACGGTCAATGCACAAACAACTTGAACAAAATTTCTTGCACGTGTATGAAGCGATTTACAGGAAGATTTTGCGAAACCGGTTGGTTCCGTTTTGTTTAACAAAAAATGCATAGTCCAACTAAGAGTTGTAAGTCCGCACTCGGCCCACTCAATTTCCATGGTGTTCGGGTTCAGGCTATAATTATACTTTAGCGGCGCTTTACTCGGGCACGTATTTACACTAGGGTTCCGATTGTGCTTTAATTTTCACCTTTGGACCTTATATTCGTTTGATTTCGACAAATTTAAGGCCTGGCCGACCTGTAACCCCGGTTTAACATGTAAGCAAACATTCTGCTTATTGCTGCTATAGTATTGTCGTATTGCTTTGCTGAGCCTTGTCAAAACGGGGGAACGTGCGTGAATACTGAACATTACTACAAGTGTTATTGTGTTGAGGGATTCGGTGGACGAAACTGTGAAATGAGTAAGTCGATGTCTTTTTCGCTGTAAGTAAGTAATCACTTTAAAAATAAGAAGTATATGAAGTAAAATTTACTGCACAAAATGCAATACGTGCACTCGTTTACAAAAAATATGCATCCCCCCCCCCTTGTGTTGAGGGATTCGGTGGACGAAACTGTGAAATGAGTAAGTCGATATCTTTTTCGCTGTAAGTAAGTAATCACTTTAAAATTAAGAAGTATATGATGTAAAATTTACTCCACAAATTGCAATACGTGCACTCGTTTACAAAAACTATGCAGATAAGCTGCTTTTTTGTGTGTTTTTTGTATTCAAGTTATTTTTTGGTCACAAATTTGGTTTGATAATTTTGCTAATTTGAATGTTTTTGACCAATTTTCTGAAGAAAGTGTACAGAATTAACATGTGACGAAAATAACATACATATAGGGTAATAATACTAATGTGTCTAAAGTAAAATACATCGTCTATATTTACTCCTGGGGCCAGTTTTTCTAATACAAAGATCTACGTATCAGCAGACACAGATTTTATGTGCAAAATGTAATTATTTCCACTCTGAGGTGTGGTCAGCGGAATCCGCCATTTTGAGATTGAAAGAAAACCCCCCCCCCCCTGTGGCCAGTTTTTCTAATGCAAAGATCTACGTATCAGCAGACACAGATTTTATGTGTAAAATGTAAATATTTCCGCTCTGAGGTGTGGTCAGCGGAATCCGCCATTTTGAGATTGAAAGAAAGAGCTGGACTCAATATGTGACATTTGTGTTCGACGAATGCTATAACCAAGTTCCAAGGAGTGTTGCGTTGGAATTGTTCAATCTGGAAAATCACCCTTTTGACTACACACCTCGAATTTACTGGGTGAAAAGGAACGGATTTCAAGTCGCTATCCATCGTTCGTATGGCGCAGCAGACAGATATTATGAACGTCTGTCGCTTCGATTTAAGGGACCATTTCGGTAATGAGATAACTTTGTCCCCCCCCCCAATTATTCATATCTGTAAGCAATGGCCGTAAAGTCAACAAGAGCTGGTTTGCGACAGTTTGTGAGCCGCTTTCGAACATTGTTGTCATGTATAGATGGGCTCTAATTTGTATGTTACAGAATTAATGTTTAATCGGTATCGATAGTTTTTATCTTTAAATCAGAAATCAGAATATTTGCGCATAAGTGTCCATTTCAATTGATTTATAGCCTCATTGGTATCTTGTGTAAACTCATCTCGAGGGGCCTGTAAAATCCTTTTTTTTTTCATTTAGCCCTTGGTGGTAATCTGACATATTTTCAATTTCTATTTGGACCCCCCCCCCGATTTATAGCCTCATTGGTATCTTGTGTAAACTCATCTCGAGGGGCCTATAAAAACCTTTTTTTTTCATTTAGCCCTTGGTAGTAATCTAACATATTTTCAATTTCTATTTGGCAAACTTAGAATCAATCGATTGAACAGTATCTAACCCTCTGACCCTTCGATTTGGTAAAATATTGTTTTGGAGATAAAAGAAGGAAACATATATAAGCTATTGCTGCCAGGCATAATATTAAATTTGTAGAGCTTTACCCTGATGACGACAACCTGTATAGGACGTCGAAACGTCGGAATAATATTACATTTGCCAGAAGAGCTCTACAAACTTGAAAAGAAGGAAACGCTGGACAAAATATAAATGTTATATCGAAAAAAAATTAACTTGTGTACCCTACCTAGATATGGCAGATCACCAAATGTAGACAATGATATCATCGATAAAGATTGATACAACTATAGTATACTCAAGATACATTAATCGAAACATTGCGTAGTTTTTTAACCACTACAGAAACGCTTTAATCGCAGAGATTTCAAGCTAAGAATTGTTCATCTTAGATTCAAGCGACTTTGCAACAAACCCATGCCAGAATGGAGCACAATGTTCGATAATTAGTATGCATGATTTTACATGCAATTGTACTGCAAAATACAAAGGCGAATTATGCCAAGAAGGTAAAGCAAAATCTGCATTTAGAAACTAACGAATTACATGAGTCCATTGTAACATATTTCAGAGATACGCAACTGCTCTACACAACCATGTAAGAATGGCGGTTTGTGTATGGCAACAAACGCTGGATTCAATTGTTTTTGCACCGCAAGCTACGGAGGCAAAGACTGTTCTTTAAGTATGTTTTGTTTGCAAGTACATTTTTCTTTGTCTTGAATGAATAGATACAGATGTAGTGGGGAAACAAATTGACCGTCTTTAACTAGTGGCAAAATTCAAAGCTTTTATCAATTTGACTGTATTTTATCGCTGCATTATTAAGATTAACGTGGCAAAATTACCAAACGCACAAACACTATAAGCACAAAACAGTGATTTTGTCCAGTTAAAAACATTTGCATCACCCCCCCCCCGGAAACAAATTGACCGTCTTTAACTAGTGGCAAAATTCAAAGCTTTTAACAATTTGACTGTATTTTATCGTTGCATTATTAAGATTAACGTGACAAAATTACCCAGCGCACAAACACTATAAGCATAAAACAGTGTTTTTGCTTTGTTAAAAACATTTGCATAAAAAACGGGTTATATTTCAGGCAATGTGTTACGAGTTTTATTGACTACGTGGAATCTTTGAAGCTTTATGTAGAAAATATTACACCATCTTAAATTTGATTTTTATTTCGGCAGGAATTGTCACCGGAACACATGCTGTTGGTCGACATTATGGTCGCAACAACAGAAAGTCGATTAAAGTAGTTTATAAAAAGTGCCACATCCCCCCCCCCCGTCAAAACTTTGAAGCTTTATGTAGAAAATATTACACCATCTTAAATTTGATGTTTATTTCGGCAGAAATTGTCACCGGATCAAATGCTGTTGGTCGACGTTATGGTCGCAACAACAGAAAATGGATTAAAGTAGTTTATGAAAAATGCCACACGAAACCAGCGAAAAACGTTACCGCTTTTGCCTTGGGCGACAAAGCACTACGTGATCGTTTTGAGGTTACTGACATAACAATCAAAAGATATGGATTCAAAGCTGCTGTGAGAAGAACAGATAGACGCTTCGGTTGGGAGCAACCAGCAGTAAAGGTGTATTGGAAAGCATATTTCGGTAAGGATGTGTTGTCTATACAAAGACATTTCAATCATACATGCGAATTTAGACAGTCTTTTAAACCAGTACAATTTTCATGAAACTCAAGTATTTTCTGCTAAACTTACAATTAAATATTCTGATTCTTTTTGTCATTGGTTTTAACAGATAAAAGTGGTTTAAACGAGCAGTTCTGTTTCAATGGTGGAACTTGTCAAAACACTGAGACTGGATTAAAATGTTTATGTCGTATTGGATACATCGGATCTAAGTGCAGAAATGGTAAATAAGCTCGCTAGCTTTTCCAGCAACAACTCGTGATTTGAAAAGGTTTATGTTATCAAGCAAGTCTACGAAGCCAGGTTTATGGTTGCTATCAATCAATCTTATTTTTAGTGGACCTATGTCAACCCAATCCATGTCTTAATGGTGGAAACTGTACGAATTTGACCAAGCGTCGTTTTCAGTGCAAATGTTTGAGCGGTTTTGTCGGACGGAAGTGCTCAATAGGTAGCCACTTAAATACTCATTATTTTTGTTTTTGATAATCCTGTAACACTTTTTTTATCTTTTGTTAGTATTATGGCTTAATATTTCCTGAGTTGAACGTGAAATTAAAATAAATTTGTTTCAATAATTACTTTGTTTTTACTTTCAGACATCGTCAAAATAGCCAACAGCAATTCCACATTGGCTTAATCGGCGATTCTTATATCAGAGAACAATTGAAAGTATTTCTTTACAATTTCGTAATTGACTCTTGGTGTAACATTTGTTTTACTTCGAAGTTGTTTTGTTACGCTTAAATAATGTGAAAATTATTGTATATTGTTTATACCTACTGACTTGTATTGTAACATTTTTTTGATCCATTGCAAATTAGTTAAAAAGACAGGTCCAAATGGTAAAGCAGTTAGATTGACGATTGAGTTGTTGGTAAAATATATTCTTGGTGAAACAAAGGTTTTAACATGCACGGTTAGATTGTTACTTTCATCACATAACCGACGTTGACAAATCGAGAGACTTGCAGTTATGCTATTTCCGATTTTGTTAATAAAAATCTTAAATATTATCCAAATATTTATGAGAGAACCAACAATTTCAAAACAAGATTTTTTTTCTGTATTGTTACTGATGCAGACCTCCCTTAATTCAACAGGATTAAAGATTTCGTTTTTTTATAGGTGGCATAAAAAATGTGGTAGTAGGTAAACACCTGATTTATAGTAAATCCTATTCAAGCGGCCTGTCCAGTTCTGTGTGTAATTTGACCTTTTTTTCTGTGTGTAATTTGACTTTTTTGGGGGGATTTGTCTGTGAGCAAGTCTGTTAAACCCAATGCTTGGACTATATTACCTTGTCTGATGCAAGTTATGTTTTTTGATCAATTTGCTTTCAAAAACGTATGTGTGTGTTTTGCGCATGATTTGAAAGCACATAGTTTGGACATGAAAATGATATCTTCTGCTATGGATTTGTCATTAACACAAATATCCAAAAATATCCAATGCTGAACGCAACACATCCATAAGACTACCAACAGGGGTTGAGTTTGATAACATACCTTTGCGAGCTCTCGGGCATGACGAAAAAAGGCTGCTGGCTTGAATGCAAATCGCTGTTGTAGCAGTGTTGAGAGAAGCCAGAGGAATCAACATGTTTAAAGTTAGTTTGTTATTGTTTGTTGTGTTTGCTGCAGTTGTTTCTTCCAAGGGCGAGATAGGTAAGTTAAAATCTTGTTTCTAATCTTTATCAATTATGTAAAGTGTGTTGCGGACAGTAATAAACTAGAAGGGCTATAGTACGTACTGTGCGTTTTACATAACTTTTAAGCATTTAATCCCCATTTTGCTATCTGGCATAATATTAGAGGCCGTTATAGGCCAATCTGCACAAATGTGTACGCCGTAAAAACTAGGGTTTTTGAATATACCTTTGCATTGTCTGATTATTTCTTTATTCTACAAATAATAAGGGTGTTATGTTGTTGTTTTAGGTGAAACTTGGGTGGGAGATGAAAAGCAGGTGGGATCAAACAGATACTCTGAGAGGAAAATTGTCGATGTTGTGTACGAACAATGCTTTAATGGAACCGCAAATCAAATTAAGGCTGAGATCCAAGGAGATAAGCGGTGGCCTGATACGTTTAATGCCACAATTCTTAACATTTACGAATGGGGGTTCCAAGTTCTTGTGCAGAGAACGGATCAAACCAGACGCGACTGGTGGCAAACAGGAGTCGTTCTTTCATGGAGAGCATTCTTTGGTGTGCAATAAAGCATATGAAACTATACGAATATTTAGATTAGAACGATTATCTACGAATTGCACAATTTGTTTGATGATTGCAGGTTTTAAGTTAAAATGTATCTGGTTTCTATGTACAATACCAATTCAATAATCCACTGCAGCGCATTAACTGTTTTTTGCCATTCTTACAATTTCATGTTTGTTTTTGTATAGGCTCATCAAAGTTCAAGTCCAATCCCTGTTATCAAGAAGCGTCATGTACTAATCAAAAAGGTGGAATTAGATGTAACTGTCCATCACAGTACGGAGGAAAACTTTGTCAAACGCGTGAGATATTCATAGCAAACAACTATTAAGACAGATTGTCGCAGCACACATTAGCTACTGGACTTTGACTTGTGAAGCAAGTAATTCAATCCTCTGGTACATTACGTTGACAGGAAGCAATTTGAAAGGGGAACATTTCCTCTCAAGCCCATGTTTTGTAACTTTGCAAGTTTTCGAACCACAATCAGTACGTTTGTTCACCGATCATATATTTATAGGGCTTGTACATTGCCTGGTAAATCCCTGCAACAATGGTGGCACGTGTGTTGAACTAAGCAATGGCTACGATTGTTTGTGTCCTATCGGGTTTGCTGGAAACGTCTGCACGTTTAGTAAGTAGCTTCATGGATTTAAAAAACATTCTTTGGACACACAAAACAAGCTTTTCGTGAAAGTTAATCACCAACAATATATTACATATAACAAAACTAGAATCTACTTTCAGGATATATTACGGAAACACATGTTCACAGGATGACATCTAAAAATGAAAATGTTACAATAATATATAGCAACTGCAAGGCAATAAAAGCTGTAAAGGTTGATGTTTCAGTAAACAACAATATATCTGATTTTGTGGATATTCAAGTCACTCAGATTTTTATGTGGGGATTTGTTGCCAAACTGCAAATGCCAAGTGAATTAAATAACAAAAATAATATATCCAGTATATCTCTGAAATGGAAAGCATATTTTGGTATGTTCAAATTGACTAATTGCACCTTATTAGATCTCTTTTTAACTGTATGTGTATCTCAGAACCCCGTTATTTTTACATCAATCCATGCTGGAACGATGGTGCGTGCACAAATACAGTGGATGGATTTGTTTGTGCATGTTCAGAAAGATATACTGGAAGACTTTGTGAAATCTGTAAGATAAGACCTTTCTGAAATAGTGTTTTAATAAAAACTTGACTTAAACCACAAAAATTAAAAAAGTTTTAACATCTTTTCGTAAAGATCTAATCACAAACATAACTGCCAAGGTAGTGGTGTATATAGAATACATCGTTCAGACGTTTCGACAATCTCTGTTGTCATCATCAGTGCATGTTTTCATTCAAGCGTTTTACGAAAGTTTTATAAAGAGTTTTTACGAAAGTGTAATACTTGTGTAAAGCTAAGGAAGAGTGTAAACTTCGATAATATTGCCGTACAAAGAAGTTATTACCACATTTAAATACACTTAACATAACGCAAGTACGGTTTAGCAGTTTAGTGCTTATATATTTGTTTTCTTTTGAAGTCTATTTCATTAACTCAGTAATTGCATGCGTATTGCCAAAAAATCACGTACACGTTTTATATGTATTCTTGCGATTTAGAATTAGCGAAATCTTTTCATAGTCGTTATCTTTTGCTGACGTTCTATTTTTTACAGACGTTCCTGCCTGTGCATGCAATCCGTGCCAAAACAACGGCACGTGTTTGGACACTCAGACAAATTTTTATTGCCAATGCACAGGGCGGTTCACAGGCACATTTTGCGAACGTGGTCAGTATTACAAGTCTCATAAAACACTTGTTCAAAACTTAGATTTCTCCTTATAATTACCTGCATCACTCACTTTGTCTCAAAATAACTTTCTTTTTGTTCACTAAAGAAGTAAAATTCATAAAGCAATTACCAACACAATGCTGACAAACTTGTAGTATTCTAAAATGCAAAACAACCATCAAAGTTCCTTTTTTAGTTACATTTCAAAAATGTTTTAGCATAAATTTAGTTCTAAAAAACGAAAAAAATCCAAACAAAACATATACTTACCATTGCTAACTATTTTTTTTCTAATTAGGACCTGAAATTCACGTAAGTTATAGACTCCCACCACACTATGTGTTTGAGCCGCCCTTTAATTTGGTGAAGAACATTTCCTACGATCGATGTTACACGGGAACAGCTATACGAGTGGATACCACTGTTACAGGGTCTAGCTCTTTGCCTGACACTTTTAACTCGTCAGTCCTCGGCATATATCCATGGGGATTTCAGGTTAATGTTTGGAGATCTGATCGCGTTAACTTCGGATGGGGTCAATTTGGAGTAGATCTCCATTATAGGGCAATATTTGGTAAGGAACATTGTTTGCAACATTACTTTTTTTTCTTGCTTTTACTACCCCCCCCCCCCACTTTTAACTCGTCAGTCCTCGGCATATATCCATGGGGATTTCAGGTCAATGTTTGGAGATCTGATCGCGTTAACTTCGGATGGGGTCAATTTGGCGTAGATCTTCATTATAGGGCAGTATTTGGTAAGGAACATTGTTTGCAACATTACTTCTTTTCTTGCTTTTACTAACGCGTTTTTTAAATTGACAACATAAACTTTTTTCGTGCAAAAAATGTCGGCACTTTTTGTTCAAGCAAAACTTACAATAATAACCGTGATCCTAAAGTTCATTAAAAAGTTTGTGTCAATAAATCTTTTTGTCAACGTATGAAGCCGCCGGTAACACAAAGCACTTAAAAAGTGACGCAACCACATGTCTTTTACTCCCACAGATTCTTACGATTTCCTGCAGATGCCATGTGTAAACTACTACGGCTGCAAAAATAGCCCGGCTGGAAGGAAATGTCGCTGCGAGCCGGGCTATACCGGAGAATTCTGTGACAAACGTGAGCACTTTTGTTTCTAATTTTCTTTTGTCCTCGTACTAGGGTGTCTGAAGAAAAATATTCTCATGTTAAACGTGCGAAGTGGTTAAAAACGAAGAAAACGCGTAGCATAAGCAACATAAACATAAACAGTTTTAGGTGTTATTAGACCCCCCCCCCCCCCCCCCCCCCCCCCCCCCCCCCCCCCCCAACTTGAAAATTGCAGTTACTAGGTTTTACCAAACGACGGCAGAATAGGAAACCAAAGTAAACTGTAAAAGGATTGATAATAAGTTTTCAAATTAGGTTAATAGAATTAGTGAAAGTTCGGGGTTAAACACCGAAACTTCAGTTTTGAAAACTTGCGTGGGTTATTCTGAAGTACAAAATCTATCTGTTTATTCGACAGATTTATCAGATTTAAGGGCAGATTTATCACTTTTTCTTTACAGAACTTAAGTATTGCTACCCTTCTCCATGTTCTCGTGGGAAATGCATTGAAACAGAAACAAATTACGCATGTGAGTGCCCTAAAGGTTGGGCAGGTCAAAACTGCACAGTTGGTAAGTTTAATGAATTAACACAAATACACCAGCTCCTAATACTCTGTACTGTGTACATAGTAGAATTATGCTGCAAAGTTTGTAAGTTTTGTCGTTTAAGAGTTTTAAACAATCTTGCAAAAACATCAAACGCAGGTCAATAATACAAAAAAGAACTTGTTTTAAGGATATGTAAATGGTCAAGAAGTACTCGAAAATAACAGTGAATGGATTTCCAACGCCAGGAATTTGGTCATCGTTTATAACTCGTGTAAACGAATCAACGCTTCAAGGATTGATTTATCGATACGTGGTCAAATTGCGAATTTTGTGGATGTCCAAGTACAAGAAATACGTAGAGGTGGTTTCACTGCGTCTCTAACCAGACGCGAAGGAATCGAATGGCACCTTATTGATATTGTTGTTGATTGGAAAGCATATTTTGGTAAGTTTTGCAAATGTATTTTTTAGTTTAGTGCAAACAGTCTTATTGAAATTATATTTATACTAAGTAGAAGAAAATGTTGTGCAAAGTAAAATAAATTTTGTTACAAGTGGAGAAAATAGATGATGGGTCTGAAACAGTGGTTGTAGGGGCTTCTGGAGTACTTTCATTCGCCATTGCTTAATTCTGTTGTAGATGCTGTAACCACTGTTGATGCAAATCCCTGCGCTAACGGCGGCCAATGTACAAACTCTTTAGACAATGTAACTTGCAACTGTACTGGTCGATATACAGGAAAATTGTGCGAAACAGGTTTGTGCCTTTTAGTTTAAAATGAAACACAAAAACTGTAATTTGATGATATTTTGTCCCTTGCAGAGATGTTATATTGCCAAAGTCATTCATGTAAAAATGGGGGAACTTGTGTGAATACAAAATATGGCCATCGTTGTGATTGTGCCGAAAGGTTTGGTGGAAGCAACTGTGAAATCAGTGAGTTGGAGTTATCAAACCAACGCTGATTTTGTCCAGTAGCACATTTGAACATTATATCTTATTTTAACATTTTTTTACAGATGACGATAAAAGGTAGCAAATTACTTTCCCATATTGAAAACAAATAAGTTTGTTAGCACACTTTGCACAAGTGTAAATGAGATTTATTTATATCATTGATTTATTCATATATCCTACCATAAAAAGAAGACATGTTTAATGTCTAGCTATTCAACAACAGCTTCTGGCATCGTCACCATTGATAAAATGAAACGCTGAACAGTGGCATAATGAATAAATATACTACCGCGGTTGCGCAAATTAGCACAAAAAAATTTAGTGTAAAAAAGGCTAAACCAGAGGCGTGCAACATACGGCCCGCGGGCCAGTGTCCGGCCCGCGGCACCTATTTTCGTGGCCCGCGCATTCAAATTACTCTATCAATTATGAATACTTTTTACTGTTAGAGCATGTAATGTTGCTATTTGTACACCATCACTGGTNGCATGGAATGCTGCCATTTGTACACCAACACTGGCATTTTTGACTTTGTACAACGTCACACCCTTATAAGGTTTTAACCACTGTGACGACATATTCCCGTTGTTGCATCATCGTGTGCATTATGAAAGAACAGCCTTTAATGATTCAGTAACAAGATTTATAGGTGCAGTAAATATATTGAGATTTATTCTACGAAACGGTTAGCACATATCCCATTGATCAAAGAGTACTCAAAGAGTTACTTGATTGTGTGCCCCTTGCTATTAAATAAACTGTTAAAAAAATGTATATGTTGCTTAGTTGTCTCGCCCTCAGCATTATTTTAACTGTAAGTTGTGGCCCACCGCGATAAACAGTTGCACGCCCCTGGGCTAAACAATTAGGCTACCAGTCACAACAGTAATACAAGCATGCAAAACAACGCAAAATAGAATAATAACTTTATCAATAAACTAAATAACTAGCGCTGTTTTCACATTGATTTACGTATAGCATGTCTATAAACTTAGTGCTTTGTTACTTCAAATAGTTACAAACATTGGGTTAATAGGCAGGTTGCATTTTCAATTGCTGTTATATATGTATATGTATATTTCACTTGTTGCTTTATAGGTTAAGTTTAATCAAGGTTATTCAATTACATTTAGTTATTATTTAAAGGTTTTATTAGCGGTATACGACACATTGAAGTTGACATATCAGTTTGGTATCAATACGCCTCATTCATTTTTGACGAATGCTACAACCGCAGGCCGACAGCTGTAGCTGTGAAATTAATCAGTCTGGGAAATTCGCCGTTTAATTACACGCCTTATCTCAGGCAAGTGCACAGAAACGGATTTGACGTTACTGTACGTCGTACGTCAAACGACGTAGTGCGCCGAGCGTTTTATCGTCTATCTCTTCAATTTACCGCTTATTTTGGTAAGTAATGTGATCAAATGGAATATTTTGTAATCCAACATTTAACTGCTGTTCTATTTAAAACTCTTTTAGTCTTCTAAAGTATTAGATATTTTATAAAATGTTTTTACGAAATAAAATAGAATGTAGAGAAAGATGTATTGTTGATCCAGGTATTTTCAAAAATGGTATATTTTTATCCTCATAGTGGTGTTTCTCTAATATTTTTCTTACATAATGCTTGGACATAATCCGTGGATAAACAATGATTATTTTGTTTACAGACTCTCTTCTTCCTGATGGTTTTCCAAACAATCCATGCAAAAATGGAGCTCAGTGTTCAATAATACACAAAAACAAGTTTGTATGCAACTGTACCTCGCAGTACAAGGGCGAGTTCTGTGAAGAAAGTGGGTTCAATAAGATAAAATTCGCAAAACTTCGATAACTCGAAAAGCTTTTTTCATTACTGTATTCAGAGATTCGCAACTGTTCCACAATGCCATGTAAAAACAACGGTGTTTGCCTTGATACAGACACTGGATTCAACTGTTCTTGCAGCGAAGGATATGGTGGCGAAGACTGTTCTTTGCGTATGTCTTATTCACATTCAGTTTGATAACAAAAAATGTGTGCTACATGTAGAAAGTAATGGCAAAAGATTGGTACATTTTTCCATATTAGCATTTTTGCAGATATTCTGACTGGCAGTTACAATGTGACTCGTCACTATGGCTACAGCAACAGGTTGGCGATTAAAGTACCTTATGAAAGTTGCCACCGCGGGTTGGCTGAAAAAATTACTGCTATTGCTATTGGAAACAAAACACTGCCCGACCGTTTTGAGGTGACCGATATAGTTGTCAAACGATTTGGATTTAAAGCTATGGTCAGGAGGACGGATTTGCATTTCGGTTGGGGTCAGCCTACCGTCAAGGTGCATTGGAAAGCATATTTTGGTAAGAGTTGATTTAAAAATTGCAAATAACAATCAGTCATTCATGAACCATCAAATTTGGAATTATGTTTCAAACATAATTTGAATATTAGGTCTCTGTTTTGGCCTGTGTCCAAAAAACATAATGCATAATAATTACACAATTATTATACGTTCAATCCGTGCACCACATTTTTGAACAGTTATCAATACAATTAGTGTCTGATGTCCAACAAATATGTTACTATATACCAGGTAGTTTATTGGTCACCCAATAGCCGTTTACGTTTAAACTTTGTTTTGATGTAACAGATGAAACTGCATTCAAAAACAATTTTTGTGGCAACGGTGCAACTTGCCTGAACACTTTGCGCGGATTAAAATGTTTTTGTCTTCCTGGATATGTTGGATCCAAGTGCAATAGAGGTAAAAACATATTGTACCAAATCTTTATCATTTTTGTCAACTTAACTGTATTACATAACTTAATTTGACACAAGTAAAATTATAACATAAATATCTGGTCAAAAGAGAACGTTAAGTTTATGTATCCTATATTTAAATAGGCACAATCCTAATCACTCGTATCTAAAAATGTTAAATTTCAGTGGATCGTTGTCAACCCAACCCATGTCTCAATGGTGGCAGTTGTTCGAATGTTGGAAAGCGTGACTTCCACTGCGAATGTTTGAGTGGATTTATCGGAAGAATGTGTTCGATTGGTAACCGCTTTTCCACCAATTTTTGTTTTTCTGCAAAAAAATACAATAAAGTACAAAACTTGTACAATAATGCACCAAAAGCAATTTCATTATAATTTAATCTTTCACCTTGAATGTACAAACTTAAAGAATTTTTGCACTTTAAAGCAAAAATTTACAACAGTGATTAGTGAAACGTTTGCATGATGTATTCTATATAAGTTTTTTGGCAGTTATATTTATAATTAAATCACTCTTCAAGTCCGTATATAGTGTTTCTATTAAAGCAAAAACGTTTGTTATTATTTGCAGAGATTTCCCAGATAGGCCACAAAAACTCCACTCCATCGTGAATAGTTTTCTTTGAAGTTCGACGGAACCTTTTTTTAAATTTTGTTATGTAAAACTTTTTGCCACTTTTGAAACGATGATTTACGATAAAATATTGTCAGGTATTAGATCGCATACACCGAAATGATTTCATTTGTGCATTTTGTAAACACAATCGCATTCATTTGTAATCGCATATTTGTTTAAAATGTGGATTTGATGAAATAAAATGTCCACGGTGTACACTGTTAGTTTAATTGATGATGAAAAATGGGCAATAAAGTAAGGCGTTTTGGGTCATCAAAAATATCATTACATATTAAGCAAGAAAAAGCGATGGAAGTTAAAAAATAAACATAAATAGTAAGTTTGATTACTTAGAATTAGCATCTCATAGGCAACAAAAAAATGCAAAATTTAACAGCAGTATTTTTTTCACTTATTCATCAAATAGATAGGGTCAGCTTTCAAAGATAGCCAATTGTGGCTCCAGCTTTCAAAGATAGCCAATTGTGGCTCCAGACACTTTTTGTTTCAACCCTTATTTTACATGACATATTTTCCAATATGTTACCTGTCTTGTTATTATACATGGGCGCTGAAGCAAATAAAAATTGATTGATTAATTTATCCGTCAATCAATAGTGAGTCAAATATTTTGAGTGCAAAAACCATGCAAACGTGAATGTTAACAAATATATCCGCTTAACCATTGTAATAAAGTGACTATAACTAAGAATAACCAAAACATTTTTTTCTTTCCTGATAAAATTGCTAAATGCACATCATTAAACTCTTGCAATTGGTTTATATGTCGCCAAACATTTGCTTTTTACACTCAAAACGTATATCTACTTAGGTTTCATAATTGTGTACAATCCAGTGTAAGTTGTTTATTTGGCGTCGTTTTTGTGACACCTTTGCCACTGCCTGAGTACCTGCGTTGATTGGCCTTGAGGCACAATCGTTGCTGATAACAATCAAGCGTTTACAGCAAACCTGTTTTTACTCTGACTGGCGAAGTGCCTGAATGTTTTTGTATTAAGTCACAACGTGCGGATTTTGTAGTAAGTACTGTTCATAGTTGAACAAAGATGCTTCTGCCCAGCTGAATCTGTGTGCATAATGCAACAAACTGCAAGATATTCGACCACGTAAGTTGCAAAGGGTTTGAATTTGAAAACACGCTTTCTAGCCAACTTTCAGGAAAGAAGAAAAAGGGCTATTGGCTTGATTTAAATCTGCATTGCTGTTGCAGAATTGCGAACAGAAGCAAAAGGAAAGCATGATTTTAAAAGTTGTGCTGCTCTTGTTGTTTTCTGTAATTTCTGCGATTAATACAGCCAATGGCGAGATAGGTACGTACGATTTAAAGTTTTGTATTTTATCTTTTTTATTTTAAATGTTATTCCTATGAAGGTGCGTTGTAAAGCATTTATCTCCTAGACGTTTGATAACTGAGTATGTTTTGTGTGTGTCTTAGCGTTTATTTGTGGTTTAGCGGGCGAGCTGGTCATTTAAAATGTTTGGCTAATTAGGCAAAAACAGTGTAAATTTTAAGTGATTTTGAAATTTATGTATTGCATTCAAAGCTAACACCCGTTTCCAATAATTACCGCTTAATGTTTTTAGGGGAAACTTGGGTTAGAGGGAAAAAGCATGTTGGATCCAACAGATACTCCAAAAGTAAAATTGTCGATGTTGTGTACGACCAATGTTTTACTGGAACTGCAAATCACATTGAGGCAGGGGTTCGTGGAGAAACCAGATATGCTGATACGTTTAACGCCACAATTCTCAACATTGAACAATGGGGGTTTAAAGCTGAAGTGCAGAGAACAGATCAAACGAGGCGAGACTGGGGGCAATACTGGGTCTATCTTTCTTGGAGAGCATTCTTTGGTATGATTTAGATCTTACTTTTTGTCTAAAAAACTAATTTGTCTGAAAAAACACCGGTTCATTTTGGTACTACAGGATTTTGATTGAGCCAATGAAATATTGTTCCGACTAGCATACACAAATATTTCGCGTACCATGGGCAGAAGAGCTATGTCACGTATAAATTGTGCCTGTAGACAAGATTATAGACATTTTTGAAATCGCATGTTTGATATATTTCCCACTTAATGTTGTGCTTGGTGATTTTACATATTTGTTTTACCCTGTTTAGAATCTTCAAAGTTTAAGTACAATCCCTGCTACCAAGAAGCGCAGTGTACCAATGCCAAAGGCGAAATAAGTTGTAACTGTCCAGCAGAATACGGAGGAAAACTTTGTGACAAACGTAAGCATTCATGTCTAAATGCCTGTTAGCTGTTAAATTGATCTGAATAAGTCTGATGTGCGACTTAGCTAAAAAGTCATTGCTAACCACTGACAAACGAATGGATAATAGGTCGACTTTGTCATTTGCAAGAATATTACAAAAAATACACACAAAATGGAAACATTCTACTTCCACAAGCGCAATATATTTTTAAAATCCGCACGTGGTGCAAGAAGTCACATTGTGTTTCACGCACTGCGTTTTTACCACCGCGTTTTGTGTGTGTTTTACCGCCCTTGTTGCTATAAGTTTATGACAACTTTGTGTTTTGAATTTATGTAATTACCCTGATGATCGTTTGGGACATCGAAACGTATTATAATAAAATCGCTGCTGGAATTGCTAAAATTTTTTGGCACATAATGCCTGGTGGCAACAGGTAATTCATTGTGTTTCAAGTTGCCTTCTAAATCATACTATTTCCCTAGGCCTAATACACTGCTATCCAAATCCATGTAACGGTGGTAGTTGTATGGAACTTTCGAATGACTATAACTGTTCTTGTTTGGAAGGAAAATGGGGACGAAACTGCAACAAGAGTATGTAAAATTAGATATTAATTTGTAAAAAAAACAATTTTTGTGGTTGACACATTTGCGTTATTGTACTGTAAAGCAGCAAGAACAAAAAAGATTTACTTCAAATGTTCATATGTAAGTGATCACAAAAAGCATCTCTTACAATGCCAATACAATACTTTTCACCAATACTCATTAAAACGTTATACTCCAACGCATTGGAGAAACAATGTGTACCAATTTTATACCAGAAACCCAGTCACTTTTTTATGAGTCGCGATTTCACAAAGTAAATTCCAAATGATTTTTGTCAAGCTTACAGGAAAGGCGTTGAGCGGATTGAAGTAAACTATTCCGCTGCAGCAACGACAGCTACTTTGCTATTCCCGTCCTGTATGAAGGAAGCACCGGTTGAAGTAGAAACATCAATTATGAACGGATTGTCGGAAATTATTGGGGTTAAACTGGTGAAAATATATCGCTGGGGATTTCTTATCAAGCTCTGGAGGAAAAGAAATAGGAACAGTTTCTTGATCAATCCAGTCAGAGTTGGTTGGAAGGCCCTGTTTGGTATTTATACGGGCCTGATTCGGGCCTGACTTTACACTTTGTGTCAGTATTTTTTCAAACAAATTTAAGGTAAATAGCCAGTTCTGGACCTAACCTAATGTCAAACAGCCCTAAAACGCCCTGTTTGAGACCAGTTGTCTATTGTGTTTGTTGTCTTGGTGGTTTCTCAGGCTTCAAGTATAAACCTGCCAATCAAAACTTTCTGGCTTTAACGAGTTTCAATAAAACGATTCGGATTCGGGCTCCAATTTCAGGCCGGTTTAACTCTGAACTGCCCAAATGACCCAGTTAAGACTGTTCTCAAACAAGTACTAATCCATTTGTTTAACCCAGATACGCGATACCCAGAAACTGATCCCTGCCAGAATGGAGGAACTTGTCAAAACACTGAAAGTGGGACAAGGTGCTTGTGTCCAAAATTGAACACTGGACAGTTTTGTGAGACACGTGAGTATCAGTAGAAATGAAAATCCAACTACATTAACACGAAATCAAACAAAAAAAGCTTTGGAATCGATGTAGCCCGAAAAGCTATGCTTGAGTTGGGTTAAATGTACTATAAAGTATGAAGAAATATGTTTTTTTATTTTGGTTAAAGGGTTGTCAGTGTGCGTATTATCGCCGTGTTTAAATGGTGGTACATGCATTCCAACTGAATCAGACTTCACATGCAATTGTTCTGAGCCATACAGAGGAGAAAGATGTCAAATAGGTAGGGGACTACTTTGTATTTGTCAAAATCAGCAATGCGTAGTTCTTTAAAATATTTGTTTGGAAATTGTCATGCTTCTGACACGGCCTAAAAACGTTGTATTATAATACGGTTGTATGTAAGACAGTTGTAAAATGTTGTAAAATATTATAATACAGTCGTAAAAACGTTGCATATCAAACAGTGCGTACTGGCACTGAATCAGTTTCTATAACGCTTAAGCGCCAAAAACGATAGCACAGTATTTTAAGGTTGCACTAAGAACTAAGGATACCACAAAGTATATTTGATTTCGTTTTCATTTGTTTCTTACTCTGAGGCTAAACCCGTTATGCTAAAATGTGATCATATCTAAAACGGATTGAACTTATTTCATTTTAGAACCCAGTTTGAAATCCAAAATGCGACTATCTAATTTCAACGTTAACGGACCCCCGTATGGAATGGTTGTCGACGTTGTATACGATCGTTGTTTAAAAGATGTTGCTAGAGTCGTCAACGCGACCGTTAAAGGCCATTCGATTTATCCAGATAGGTTTAGCTTTACAAATCTTGGAACTTATATCTGGGGATTTAAGGCTCTTGTTCGGAGGACCGATAGACCTAACGAGGGATGGGGCCAATTGAGGGTGGAACTTTCTTATACAGCTGTTTTCGGTAACTATTCTATACAATACAAGTTTACCCTCATGTGAGAAGTAAATTTTGCTCTAAACACATAAAACGTGTTTTTAAACATATTCATACCATCCATGATAATTTTTTCATGAAAGCAATACCTATTACGCTTGTAATCAATCCGCTTGCGTTTTTTTTTTCACCGCACCAATACTTTTATCGTTGTGTGGTACCAAGTTGTATCCCCTTCCTTTGGTTGACAATGACAATAGAAACTCTGCAAATGTTGTGATGTTTCACACTTAAATACTGGCTTGTATCTTTTTTAGTGAAAGGAATTTGGTTTTAAAAAAATTGAATCTGATAGTTCGTGCATCTCATTTTCAAGAGGCAAACTACCGCAATTTCAGTGATCATTTCTTGGTTGACAGCAAAACAGACATGAAACCTATTTCATAATTTAGATGATTGGGATTTCGAAAGTACGCCGTGTGTGAATGCGTGGCGTTGTGAGAACAATCCTGAAGTTGGAAGAGTGTGCATTTGTAGACCCGGATACACTGGAAAGTTTTGTGATATTGGTAGGTGAGGCAAGTTCCAGGTTAAATGGCTTGAGACACAAAACATCAATCGTTGTAGTCGATATGTTATGGTATGGGTTACAGCCAGCGGTGGGATTCAATTTGTCTGTCACCGGTTGTACCAAAAAAGTATTTTTTCATTTTTTTAGCCGGAAGTCTAACAGTAATTAGTAATGCTTACAGGTTCGCTGATCTCATAAAATTTCGTGGGACAGTTCTATAAAACTGGTTCGAACCGGCTGAATCCCACCACTACAGCATACATTTAAGATACAAGAAAGGTTTCTGTCGGTGGCATTCCAATGAAATGCATTACATTTTTTTGACTTTTGGTTTTGTGGGCTCAAGGGCCGCTTTTACGTACTAAACCGAATTTGACAAAAATCAGTCAACGCGTATATTTTCAGCCTTGGTCAGATGTCATCCTAATCCTTGCAATACTGGAAGCTGTTCAGAACTTCCAAACGGATACAATTGCACCTGTCCGAAAGGCACCGGGGGTTCCAATTGCGAGTTAGGTACGTATTTACGTTTTTACACATCTTTATAAACATTGACAAGACAATCGTATACTATAGTACACATAGCGTGTTAATACCTATTTGTTAGAATTTTTAGTGTCTTCATGAAAAAAGACTTGTAAGTGCATGTTATGCAGATAGTGATAATCTTAATCGCCCCAAAATGTACCTTATAGGCCTACAAAAAAACGCTGAAGCTAGATTCTGAAACGAAAGACACCCATACAGTCTATAATTGAGCCTTGGGGCTCAAATTAAACAATGATTAAATCAAATACACACAGTTCCATTGTAACATATTATATCCATTATATAATAGACTGTATGATGGTAAAACCAAACATGTGTGCTGTTTGTTCTACTAACTTATATCTTTCTTTTTTTTACTTTTGCAGTAACTAAGATAAGCGGAGAGCAATACGTCGGATCTCACAGGTATATATCGCCATACGATAAAATCGTTGAGGTCGCATACGAAAACTGTACAAGCGGAAAACCGACGGAAGTTTCGACCAATATAGTAGGAGACAGGCGATATTCTGACACGTTTAACTCAACTGTTCTGGAAATTGTTGATTGGGGATTCAAAGTTTTAGTCACAAGAACTGACCATTTAAATGTCGGCTGGGGTCAACGCTATGCAAGGCTGCATTGGACAGCATACTTTGGTAAGAACATTTCTGATGAACAGTATAAGTTACATCTCCACAAATAACAATACAACATTACTTTTGTAATTGCACTCATAAAAATAAACATATGAAAGCACAAAAATATTAACCGTTACAATTTTAGATTCTGCAAACGATTTGGGCGAACCCTGCGTAAATGCAACAAGCTGCTACAACAGCGTGAACGGTCCTTCCTGCCAATGTATTGCTGGTTATGGGGGAAAGTTTTGCGAAACAAGTGGGCCAATTACCTCATTTATTACCAAACCTTTTTGTGAAAGGAAGCAATAAAAATTTTATTAAGGGGGAAATTTTAACACTAATTCCATGCTTTGCAACTTTGCCAGCTAAAGATAGAACTTGTTAAACATGCTGATATTTACAACTTTGTTTGATCTTTTTTAGAGCTTGTGCATTGCCTTGCGTATCCTTGCCATAATGGTGGAGAGTGTGTTGAACGACGTGATGGCTACGACTGCTTATGCCAGAGAAGTTATGCTGGGAAAATCTGCACAATTAGTAAGTAACCGCCTACAATAAATAAAATATATATCAACGAACTAAGAAGAATATATTCATACTGGGATCAGCCCTAAAGCGTCGATGCAGACCAGCGATCGCGGTATATATATCGATAAACCATAATACACCAGGCTTTATACCGAATCAGCCGTTCTAATCAGGTTTTTTCTAGCCTATACGCCTTGCCATATGGTGGGAATGTTTGGGAGGCCGGCTGATCCGGTATAACGCCTTTAATAGGTCTGGCGTACTATCATATGTCAATAAACTTGCTCTTTTTATTTATTACCCATTATGCCTAGTTGTATCATTGTACAGATTTGGTGAGGCACGGCTTTTTGGCCTGTTAACAAACTGGATTGCCGTAAGGTGGCTACCACAGAAAATACAGTTAAAGTCTTGTCACCAGTTGCAATGATGACTTATTACTTACTTTCAACAAAACTATGGTTTGTGTCTATACAGGGTACATTACCGGGGAGAAAGTTCTCAAGTCGGCAAGCAAAAATAAAAACGTTACTATCGCATATGACAACTGCAAAGCCATAAAAGCTATAAAGGTTGATGTTTCAATTCTAAACAACACGTCTGGTTTTGGGGATATTGAACTGACAAATATTTATTTGTGGGGATTTGTTGCCAAGTTGCAGTTGCCAAGCAAATTGAACAACAACAATAATGTATCCAGTAGAACCGTGATTTGGAAAGCGTATTTTGGTAAGTTCAAATTGACTAAATGCTTGATGAGGTCTTTTAATTTTTTTTTTTTTTTCAAGAACCACGTTATTTTTACGCCAATCCGTGCTGGAATAATGGAGAATGCCGGAATACAATGGATGGATTTGTTTGCACTTGTCCCAGCAAATACACCGGAAAACTCTGTGAAATTTGTAAGTGGGAACTTAGGTTTGAAGCAAATGCCCCAGCCTAGATTTAAAAAAGTAAGGATTTGCACCGATACTAAAGAACAATCGTGCAAAAAAAGAGACACTCCTGCTATAAATTCTACTGGCCCGAATCCAAAGCCTAAATTAGACCCTAAAGTTGATGAAATTGTGGCACATATGGTGCAAAGGGTACAGTTGAACAGAATTAAAGCCGTTTGATCTAAACTTAAGCCTAAACCTGAACTTGAACAAAAAGCTTGTCACACAAACAGGCGTATATGTTCCTATTCTTACTAACAAGTAGCTAATTTAAATTGATTTGATTGTCGCAGACATTCCTGGTTGCGCATCTGATCCGTGTCAAAATAACGGCACATGTGTTGACTTACAGACGGATTTTCAATGCAAATGCGGCGGGCGCTTCAGTGGCACTTTTTGCGAAATAGGTAAATAGAATCCATATTGTCACCAGTTGCACTGATGAGGCTTTACAGGTCGAATAGTGTGCACTACAGACAGCTTTAAAAGCAATAGATTTTACCATTTTCATATCAGTACTCTAGATTTGTTATTAGGCCTAAAACAATATCATGTCGTCAACTTATTAGAAGTTATAGGTACTTGACTGGTTGTTAGCATTTGAAGAAATGCAACAAACACAGGTTCTTTAATATTTATTGCAGGTAGCACGTGAGTATCAATTACTTTCATTTTTTATATTTTAGAGCCAGGAATTCAAATGAATATTAGACTCCCGACTCATTGGATGTTTGAACCGCCTTTTAGTTTGGTGAAAAACATTTCCTACAATCGATGCTACAATGAAACAGCTATTCGCGTAGATACAACTGTTATAGGCCCAAGATCCTATCCAGACGCGTTTAATTCGTCAGTTCTTGGTATATACCCGTGGGGATTTCGGGCCAAAGTATGGATAACTAACCCGGATGACTTTGAATGGAGGCAATTTGGCGTAAATCTTAAGTACAGGGCAATATTTGGTAAGTAACCTTTTTAAACTGTGTCCGTGGACACGTAGGCCTTTAAACCCATATGCAATGGCGTTTTTAAGATGTTTAGATTACCATATACCTCTACTCTTTGCTTTCACAGATTCTTACGATTTTGAGAACCATTGGCCATGTCATCATGCTGTCCAATGCATAAACAGCCCAGCTGGAAGAAAATGTATCTGTACAGATGACTACACCGGGGAATTTTGCGACAAGCGTAAGAAACTAGACAACTATAGTTTTTTTTAATTTGTACGTGCCAGTTATAAACACTGTTTTTTTGTTTAAACTGTACGGAAAATGAACATGTTAAGTTCGGACTGTGAAATCCTAGTTTAGAAAAGCTTTACTAAAGCTTTTTTATTGGGAACATCTTAGTTTTTTTTTTACTAAAACTGCGAAAAAAGTAAAAAGGCTGCGTTCATTTTAAAAACTTACTCTTTATAGTGATAAAAACATTTGGTTTGTAGAGCTTAAGTATTGCTACCCCTCTCCATGCTATCGTGGAAAATGCATCGAGACAGAAACAAATTACACTTGTGAGTGTCCTGAAGGTTGGGCAGGGAGGATCTGCACTCTTGGTAAGTTTATTAATCAACACAAATTTCCAATACAGTGCTCAGTGCTTTTCAAACAAAATGCCCCCCCCCCGGGCAGGGAGGATCTGCACTCTTGGTAAGTTTATTAATCAACACAAATGTCCAATACAGTGCTCAGTACTTGCATTAAATAAATGCAACAAAATACATTAAAATCACTGGGGCAGTGGTTCTCAACCGGGGGCCGGGGGTGTAGCTTCACCAAAAACACCCACTAAAAATCAGTGAGTTATTATTTTTTCTAATCTTTTATTTTTTAATGGGCAGAATTATATGTGTTGAATTTTTTTCCATGGGGGCACAGATCTTACATTGTTATTTAAAGGGGCCACGAGGCCCCAAATAAACTTTTAGGCGACCACGGTCCATGAAAGGTTGAGAACCACTGCAGTAGGGTAATTGGTCTTTATGTAGGTAATTTTGGGCTTTATTAAATAACGACTCGCTAATAACAAATACTAACTTTAAGGATACGTGACTGGTCAAGAACTAGTGAAAAACAATAATTGGACTTCCAATTCTCGAAATCTGTCTGTCGTCTATGACACATGCAAAAGGACGGTTGCTTCAAGAGTTGATTTGTCAATACGTGGTCAAGTTGCTAATTTGGTTGATGTTCAGTTGCAAGAAATACGTAAAGTTGGTTTCAAAACGTCTCTAAGCAGACACAATAGTGACTTAATCAACTGGGATCTGATTGAAATTGTTGTGGAATGGAAAGCATATTTTGGTAAGGTTTTAAAATTTATTGTCTACTGAGATCAATCGATCCCCTACTACGAAGCTGACATGTGCAGCATACGAGGCGGGCAAAGGTGCTTGTGATTCAACCTGCCTGCGTAGCTCAGTTGGTAGAGCGCGACTCCCGGAAAGTCTGTCGTGGGTTCGAATCCCACCGCATGCTAGATTACGCCTTGCCATATGGTGGTGAATGCTTAGTAACCGACTCATTCGGTATTCAATTGGCCTGGCGTAATGTGATCTACTGAGATCAATTCTTTTTTGAGAAATTTCTAAATAAAATGGTATTTAGGACTTTCTCAAAACGGAAAAGCATTTAACAATTTTTCAAGGTCTGGTAATGTTTCAGCTTTGTAATGCCAAATCTAACTGTTTTCACCTCATGCAGACGTTTCAACAAGTGTTGATACCAATCCTTGCACAAATGGGGGTCAATGTAAAAACCTGTTGAACTACCAAACTTGCATCTGTCCTGGCCGATTTAGTGGAAGTTTGTGCATAACCGGTTTGTGCCTTTCGGTTTAACTTTACGTTCAGAAGTAGTTTACCATGTGGTAATTCAAATCTACAACTATTTGTACTTACAGAGTTGCCCTATTGTAATAGTCAGCCATGCCAAAATGGGGGAACCTGCGTGGACACAGAAGATGATTACCTGTGTCATTGTGGCGAAAGATTCGGTGGAAAAAACTGTGAAATGAGTGAGTAGATATAGCCTATCACAAAAAAAACTTTTTAATCTCGCAAAAACGGTCCAGCAATGACAATCAAAAATTTCAATTGGTAATAAAAAGCGAAAACTTTTTCCAAGAAATTTTTGCTTCCTCTCACGAAGGTAGCTCACGACTGCAGAGTATTCAAATACTGTGGCAAAACAATAAAAATTCTACTGTGAAAGCTGTTGCGGGTTTACCTTGTCCAAAGCACGAGTTTGTCGAGTGGTTAAGCAAGCCCTGCATCCAAGTCCATTACGGTACAGAAACATTGAAAATGCAGGAGCTGGCGGACTTATTTTTGAAATGGCAATAGATATCGATATTTAGTAGTTATGATTTAGTGGTGCTGTTGCCTTGATGTTTGGTATAAAACATGCGCACTTTGTTAAATATTAGTGTTTTGTTGTAAAGCAAACAAAGAGTAATGCCACGAAGCACCAAACCAGCATGTAAATTGAATTCGCAACGAAAAAATGTCGGTTTTTGAACTTGGTTGAGTTTTTTTTAAGTAGATCAGTAAAACTTAAATACAGTAAACCTTAAATAGTTACATCTCGTTTCTTTTAAAGGTGTTATCCATGGCATCCGTCATTTTAAGGATGCCACTTCCTTAAGAAGTCAACGTCTTTCATTTCTTTTTGACGAATGCTACAATCAAAGACCAAGTTATGTCACCGTAGAATTGACCAACCTGGGGAATTACCCGTTTGACTTCACGAGTCACGTGACTCAGGTGCACAGGAACGGATTTGATGTTGTTGTCCGTCGTGCGCACTACAGAGAAGACCGGATATATGACTTACATTCCCTACGATTTACGGCCTTTTTCGGTTGGTATTTTACGGCTATTTGTGTATCCTATATAAACGTTAATATGAACATAAGTTCATAACTGGGATCCGCCCTGAAGCGTCCAAGCAGACCAGCGATAACGGCACACTCAAATATAAATCACAGTACGTCAGGTCCATTGAAGGCGCCATACTGAATCAGCCGGTCCCGAAAAAGACTACTGTCGTGGGTTCGAATCCCAGCGCAGGCTAGATTTTTCTAGCCTACGCCTTGTTCCATATGGTGGTGAATGCTTGGTGATCAGCTGATTTGGTATGGCGCCTTCAATGGGCCTGGCGTACTGTGATTCCCATATAAACGCTTGAAAAGTGTACCCGAAACGTTATCAAAGTCGTACAGTGTTAGATTAAACTTAAAGTCTCAACCAATAAAACCTAAATATAAATAATATGCTATCTTTAGTTTTATGTATTTGTTAAGATATTAGGTTTATAATTTGCTGATTAAATGGTAACTCTATATAAGTTTATATTTATCTCTTATGGCGACTCGTGATTATTCAACATGCTATGTACAGATCGTATTGAAATAGTTAGCTGAAATTTCGTCCGGATGTTTGTCAAGGTGTTTCGTAGTTTTAGTGAAGGATGTACACATTCTCTAACAAAAAGTTGGCAACCCCCCCCCCTGGTGGTGAATGCTTGGTGATCAGCTGATTTGGTATGGCGCCTTCAATAGGCCTGGCGTACTGTGATTCCCATATAATCGCTTGAAAAGTGTACCAGAAACGTCATCAAAGTCGTACAGTGTTAGATTAAACTTAAAGTCTTAACAAATAAAACCTAAATATAAATAATATGCTATATTTAGTTTTATGTATTTGTTAAGATATTAGGTTTATAGCCCCCCCCCCCCCCCCCCCCCCCCCCCCCCCCCCCCCCCCCCCCCCCCCCCCCCTACAATAAAAAACTGCCGGAAGAGCTAAAAATTCTGTTAATACGTTATACCTGGCAGCAACAGTGTATTCATGCTATGTACAGATCGTATTGATATAGTTAGCTGAAATTTCGTCCGGATTTTTGTCAAGGTGTTTCGTAGTTTTAGTGAAGGTTGTAAACATTCTCTAATAAAAAGTTGCCAAACAGCTTTTCCATGAATAAGGTCTGTTAAGTTTATAAGCACTGATTTACAGGCTAATTATTTTTGCCGTCAGACTATTCAGTTTCAAATGGTTTTCCAACAAATCCTTGCCAAAATGGAGCTCAATGTTTGATATTGAGTAACACCAAGTTTGAATGCAATTGTTCTTCGCATTATAAGGGCGAATTGCCCCCCCCCCTTGCCAAAATGGAGCTCAATGTTTGATATTGAGTAACACCAAGTTTGAGTGCAATTGTACCTCGCAATATAAGGGCGAATTATGTGAAGAAGGTAAAATTAAATCTCGTTACATAACTATTAAAACTCGTAACCTACTTGTTAGATTATATTTTGTAGAGATCCGCAACTGTTCTACAATGCCATGTAAAAACGGTGCTTCGTGCTTCGATACAGACATGGGCTTTAACTGTTCTTGCAGCGAGGGACATGATGGAAAAGACTGTTCTTTACGTGCGTGTCAAGCTAACTACATTTTGTTTGCTTTTTTATTGTTTTTCTGATCGCTTATTTAGTATATAATGGCCCAAAACACAGTAGTAGTTTTGGAAACCTTACTGCCCCAGATTTGATCTTTATAATATTTTAGACATTGATAAAAACCGGACAGGTGTAAGTTGATAACTCAACCAAAATCTACTTATGTGCGGATTTTTTGCTACAAAACATCATGATAGTTTTTGCAACGATGAGCAGATGATTTTGAATCAGAGCAATCCAAAAAAAATTGATAAAATGTTTTGCAGATATTCTGACTGGCACTTACAATGTGGTTCGTCACTACAGCAACAGCTTGGCGATCAAAGTACCTTATAAAAGTTGCCATCAGGGGTTGGCCAAAAAAATCACTGCCACTATTGCTGGAAACAAAACCCTGCCCGACCGTTTTGAAGTGACCGACATAGGAATTAAACGATTTGGATTTAACGCTATGGTCAGAAGAACAGATAGAAGAGCCGGTTGGGCCCAACCTACTGTCAAGGTGCATTGGAAAGCATATTTTGGTAAGAAATGACTCAAAGTGATACAAAACTCATCTGGCTGTTGTGCGCCCCGGATTGGCTGAAAAAATACACTAACCCCGACCTATAATATACAATAACGTTACGACACCCTTAAAATTAAACATAAAATAACTGATATGAAATGTTTGACGCCATACAAATAGCCAATGTGTTCCGTCTAACAACAGTGTTATTGAAATATTAGATGTATTTAGACTTACATAACAGCCAAATTTGCTGATTATTTGTTTTGCTATCACAGATGAAACTGCATTCAAAAACAATTTTTGTGGCGATGGTGCAACTTGTGAAAACACTTCGAATGGATTAACATGTTCTTGTCCTCCTGGATATGTTGGATCCAAGTGCAAAAGAAGTAAGAAAATTATGTTGACAAGTTTTAGGTTTGCACAAAGAAAACAAATAACTGCGACCAAACATTTAACTTCTTACATCAAATTAGTTTTAATTTGTACATTGTGTCATAAAAAAAAGTATCTGTAAAAACACAATGTTGAATTTCAGTGGATCTTTGTCAACCAAATCCGTGTCTTAATGGTGGCACTTGTACAAATGTTGCCAAACGTGAATTTCACTGCGAATGTTTGAGTGGATTTGTCGGAAAAAAGTGTTCGATTGGTAACCTTCAGTTTATTTTTTATTTTTATTTAAGTAGTTACAGCCTAATTTAATAGTAATTTTTTTTGTTATTTATTTTACAGACATTTCTTCGATAAACGCCAGCAACTCCACAATGGTGTAACAGTCTTTTGTGTATATTCCCATCAACCTTTAATGCATTTCTGCCTGTCTCCCCCCCCCCTACAGACATTTCTTCGATAAACGCCAGCAACTCCACAATGGTGTAACAATCTTTTGTGTATATTCCCATCAACCTTTAATGCCTTTCTGCTTGTCAAACAGAGCTATTAGAAAGCCTAATAGTTCGTCATTAAAACAAATAACAAATTTTCGCACACGTCTTAAATAAATGCAGAAAATACCAAGTGAATTCCTGCATTAGTCCATTTTTTGCATCTTCGCAATCATAAGTCAAGATTGTAATTTCACAGTGGTCGCTTTTGTTGCATCATGATATTTCATACGAAATTAAAAGTATAAAATTTTCAGAGCATGATTTTGCGATAAGTTATTAAGCAAACACAAAGCTTTTCAGATTCTTTTCACGTTGTAGCAAAAACAATGCAAGGTAAACGGGCGTTTTACAATTTAATCGTGCAACCTATACCATTGTTATAATTGTTATGTGTATTACGAAGCACAAGCTGGGTTATGCTAATACAGTTCCAGTCAAACCATTTTTTTGTTTAAATAGTTTTCTCGATTACTGGACTGCATATATTTTTCTCATTGATCAGTGACAACTACAGTCTTTCGGAAACTGAATTTTTAATGTTTATCAATATACTATTAAAGCTACTAGTGTGTAGATGAAATGCTTTAAAGCAGAGTTTCTTAACCTTTTTAGCGCTCGTACCCTTTGAGCTTACATGAAATTTTCTCGTACTCCCTGTCTACAATGACCGACGGAAGTAAATAAAATTGTAATAATAGGAATTAAACTCAGCGTATTCATAACTTGCGTGTTAAATGCATGCATTTAAATAGTATTGTAACGAAACCAACCCGTTCTAGACATATAACAAAGTAACTTGTTACGCATTCTTCACAAATATGCCTAAATAGCGAAAAATTCCACCCTGCATGTCGCACCCCCTGCTTTGGTGCTTCGTATCCCTAAAGGGTACAAGTAACAATGGTTAAGAACCCCTGCCTTAAAGGCTGAAAACACAAAACATTTTTTAAAGTTATTATATTCCTGGTTATTGTTCGTTGTAGCCTAATATTTCAAGTCTATGTAATGTTTATATCAGTTGGGATCATGGTCCAATGTGTTCGCCAATCGAACTCGGAAGTTAAAAATGACTTTTGGTATAAAGTTGAATTCAAGCATGCCACGCTGACAAGCATTTTTAAGTTTATTTGAACAAGTTAAGTAGGCAAGGCTAATTGTTGTACGATAACAAGTGTTTAAGGCAGTCTTGACTAATCAACAATAATATATGTGAACACATCTAGTTTATCGACTTAAAACACATATTCTAGCATAACAAGGTTACTGATGGTCTTGATGTTCGACGTTATTATAATTTAAACGGTGGGTTTCCTGTTTCCAGCGAGTTTAGAAACGAACCCAACGCCGACTGTTTGCTTAGTTTGCGTTTGCGATACATAAATAGACTTTTGAAACTAACAGTTTTGTTACACACCCTAAATCTCATTTGCCTGACGGTGGCATGTCTAAAATCTTCCCACCAATAGCGGGAAGATTCGTAGCATAAAAGAACACAGCACGATATTTTATATGAAATGCTTTATTTTTTACGTCCCACTGTTTAACTGTCGTTTTTGTGACGTTTTGCAGATGCATGTTTAGTTTTTTTGAACAATTTTTACTATGGGTAAATAGAAAGAGTAATGAAAGGATACACTAAGATGAAAACGGTTAACCAGAAAGTACACAAAATGGAGACTTGGTTAGTCTTGTATCTCGCATTTGCTTCCACTAAAGCCAGGTGGGCAATTACAGACCCGTCCTCTTCTAGTGTTGGTACAACTTGCTCCGTTTGCACATACGGGATCACGAGCCTTTTCCAAATCTACCAATCGCAATGTGTAATTTGGATAAGGTTAAACACCAACGTAGACCAACCACATCTTAAGCTCTTTTAAAGCAAAATAACATTTCTAATCTGCAGTTGTTCAAGCTGAGTTACTAATCAGTTATACACCTCAGGGTCGAGCGTATGTCTCCGTTTTTTACGTAAAAGTTTAAAAAAAACCTAGGACGCCATAAAAAGTCCGACCACAGCTAAACAAAATTATCTTCTTGTTGAAACCCGGGACAATCTAATAAACAAAACTCACCAAAATAGGCAGTCCAACGAAGCCTTACGTTCTCTTGTCCCCATCCACTGTTTGAGCGGTCAGTTCTCCTCACCACAGCCCGAAAACCATAGGTATAGATGTTTGTGATATCGGCCTCAAAGGTATCACTGTAACGGGTGGAGCCCCTTACAGTTGCATTAATTTCAGTGGCCCTTCCACCATGGCATTCTTCATACCACACGTTAACGGCTTTAGTGTAGGGTGCTCTGTCTCTTTGGGATCCAACTCTTTTGTTTCCACTTACCTTTGTTACTGTAACACAAATAAAAAAAAGTTGATGACGAAGTTAACGGCCCAAATATACATAAACAGCGACATGTTTTATTATTCCAACAATTCGGTCTTTCATGTGACTTAAGTGGTTGTAAAAATAGTGTAACTAATGTGGCCCTTCATATCACTAACGCAGACATGAGCATCAACAGATTATCAACAACTTATCAACAGATTGTGTGAAATGTTACAAATGAAAAAAAACCTTTATAATTCTAAGTATACGTTAAAAATTGATTGTTATGAAACATATTATGCATAATATTACTTCTAAATGAGCTTGGGTTATGTTTGAAACAATTCAACTAAAAAAAGCGCTATTTCGCCTAGTCTGGTTTTACAATATTATTATGAACCAGTTTAAATTATTTTTAAACGTCCTACATATTTCGCAGTTGTTTCCAGCAGTGCCGTCTGGACAGGTGCAGTTGTAGCCATCTTCAAATTCATTGCAATCTCCCATATTACACGGACTTGGATAACAATAGACAAGAGCTAAAAAAAATTTAGAATAAAAGCCAACAAATACCAACAAAAACTTAAAAACCAGTGTCTTTTTGAGGTGTTTTCCAGTTTAATTTCTCCAGCGGTTTCCCAATTAAGCAAATATGGCTATTTTTTGGTATTTAAATGAAACACTTGCGGTCTCTTAAAACTACTTAGCGGTCACCCAAACCAAACCTTTAAAAAAACCTGCTTAAAAATATGAAAAGCAACTGTTACTCTTGCTCGTATGATGTTTAAGAAAACGTTTGCGGGTTGCTGTGTACAAACAATAGCTATATCTTATGACAAATGCTCTGTGTATAACTGAAATTTAATTAAGGTCGCCTTTTCTTTTAATTTATGTTTTCACATTTAGGTCAAAGAACTTAAGTCAACATAGCTTCTGTGAACTTTAAATTTTTAAAATCTCTATTGAGAATTTAAAAGCATATAGAGCCAATAAATGATAAGCTGCAGACAGTGCACACAGTTTCGACCTATAAGGTCTCATCAGTGCAGCTGGTGACGAGAGATCGGCCGCCTTGGCTAGTGTAGCCATTTGATGAGACCTTATAGGTCGAAACAGTGTGCACTGTCTGCAGCTTACTATTGAGAATTGTTTTTCACTTTGTTTTTAAAAAAAAAAAAAAAAAAAAACTTGTACCTTTTTCGCAAAATTCCCCAGCGAAACCTGACAAGCAGTTACACACTCTTCCATAGTCAACAGTGTTTGTACAACTTTCCGCGTTTACACATGGCGATGTCGAATAAGCCCGAGATTCTTGAAAAAATAGAATACATTTAACCACTAGAATGAAAGATTCTGTTGTCTGATATCTGTATTGAAACAAGTTTTTTTTTAATTGCTAAAACTATAGTCACTACCTGAAAAATCCAAACCCTAATCCTACTGTCAGGTATTTTTTTGTTAAGATTTTACCTTTTGTTAAACATCTTTTTAGGCCGTTATTTTTCTCAACAAACTTATGAACTGGTCCGTGTATAGTGTTTCAGTCTTATATGTGACGAAAAAACAAATACAACTTGAAATCCACAACTCACCAAAAATTGCACTGTAGCTAAAGACAACCGATCTTTGGCCCCAGCCGGCGTAAGGTCGATCAGTCCTTTGCACCAAAGCTCGAAAGCCCCATGGATAGATTCCCAGGATAGTATAGTTAAATCTATCCGGATACGATGTCGAACCAGCAACTGTTGCGTTGATGACCTTTGCAACTCCGCTGTAGCATCTGTCGTACACGACTTGCACAATTTTTCCATAGGGCGGTCCACTAATGCTTAAGCTCGGCAAAACCTTTGTGGAACGAATTGCAGGCTCTGAAACCGTTACAAGTTTGTGTCATTGTTTGGTTTATTCTGTTATACTGCAATAGTATACCAATTCCTATTCAAAGTTTCATGTTTCCCGTCATAAGCTTGTTCATAGTTCTAACCCGACTGATATGTTATGTTTTTTTTTCAATAAGTTCAGTAAACTTATCTCAACTGAACATACCCTAAGTATGAACAAAAAATATGCACAAAGAATTGCTTTCTAATGTAGAAAACAATGCTTTACTCACCAACATCACATCGATCTCCACTGTAAGGTTCAGGACAATCACATCTAAAATAGGAAGATGTGGGAATGCAAGTTCCTCCGTTCATGCATGGTGAAGAATGACAGTGTGTCAATCCTATCAGAACGATTTGATAATGTTAAAAAAAGTTTCTCTATAAGTTTTAGTCCTTCATCTCAGGTGCGTGGTCCGGTGCCCGTCCTTAACAGGTTCGTTACCGGGCTGCATAAAACTTGCTCAAAGTTATAATATCTGTAATTAGTTTTCAGTGCTAAACATTTGCGGTTTGTAAAGTCGGTCCGTGATAAAAAAAATTCAGTTTCAAACCGGCCCGCAGTGTTAAAAAGGTTGCCGACCTCTGGTTTAACTTACGGGTCTCACAAAGTTGTCCTGTGGTCATAGTTGGACAATCGCATGTTGTTCCGGTTTCAATGTTACTGCACGTCCCGCCGTTTTGGCATGGATTTTCTGTGTGGTTGGTCGACGCTGAAAAAGGCAAATT
This sequence comes from Phallusia mammillata, assembly GCA_003260075.1. Taxonomy (NCBI): domain Eukaryota; kingdom Metazoa; phylum Chordata; class Ascidiacea; order Phlebobranchia; family Ascidiidae; genus Phallusia; species Phallusia mammillata. The sequence goes on along the minus strand of QLIY01000846.1, from coordinate 35,167 downwards.
CCTGAAGAACTTAATGTTGAAAAGCATTATCTCGTAACAAATTTATGTCTTACTAAGCAAAATGTACTGAAACGCACAGTGCTGCATTAAAAAAACGTATCATTTTTATTTCATATTTTTTTGTATTCTAAACTCTTACGGAACACGGCCCTCCATCTGATCATCGCCGAAACCAACTCGGGACTGTCTTCACCAACTTCACGCCAGATTTTAACTTGGAATCCCCACTGGTAGATGTTAAGTACACGGAGTTCAACATCAGCCGAGAACCGATGGTCAAATGAAGGAATTATTTCAACAGCAGGTTTGCTTTGGCAAGTCGTGTATAACAACGTGGCAGTCAAGCTGTTTATCAATCCCCCGAACGGAATGCTTATTGAGCTTTCCTCGTATCCTAAAAATGAAGTTAAATATATACCATCGATAAAATAATTAGAGTTGTTAGTCTAAAATTGTTTTGTGTTGTGTAATTTTATGTAGGTGCAAGTCAAATCAAGTTTTTTAGGAAGTATTTTAGTTGGGTTTTCAACCATTTAAAAATACCTCCTAACCGTTGCTTGCAAAAACATTGTAACCAATGGAAAATTGACATTATGTCGCATTTCTCAGAAAAATGTTTGTGTGGCATTACAATTTAACAATGCAATAGTTCAATATAATTACCGAGGTCGCAGTTCCTTCCTGTGGCCCCAGTTGGACATGTACAATTGTAGTCACTCTCTATCTCTGTGCAAATCCCACCGTTGCATGGATCAGGATAGCAGTAAACAAGCTCTAAGAAATAAAACGTTTTTAAATTTAGGAGAAAAAGTGTTTTATACTTGATGCTTTTAAGCAATGTTTGTAATGTACCAAGACGCATTTTAAACTATTCATAAAGGAACAAAATAATAATCTTAAAATGAAAGAAATTGTAGCATTAGTTTATCACCATAAATGCAGTGCTCCATTAAAAGCCTGTTCACATGTCGCTTTAAGTTACCAAATCGGCCCCCAAATTTATTTATATTGTAAGGAATTAGTAAAGGCAGCATGGTAACTCATGCTTTTTTCCTACTTACTTCTTTCACATAAATCTCCTCCATACTGTGGAAGACAGTCACAGACTCGTCCACCTTGCCTATTTGTACAGGTTCCACCATTTAAACATGGATTTGTAACATAGTCATGCGAATCTGCAAAACATATACTTTTGCTTTTAGCGTTATGATAGTTGATAAATATTGCATCATTTGGCTGCAAAAAAATAAAATACGAAAGGTTTGGATTATCAAAACAAGCTTTCCCGAAATGAGTTAATGACCATGTATTATGCCCCTTTACAACTTATACACCTTACCGTAAAACGCTTTCCATTCCATTTGGACACTTCTTTGAAGCCAGCCACCACCCTGATCAGTTCTGTAGATCTGGGCTACAAATCCCCAACTAGAAATGTTGGCAATGCTGACTTCAAAGGTATCTGGATGTTCAACTGAACCGGTTGCAGTAGCTATAACTTCACTTGCCACCCCGCTGTAACATTGGTGGTACACAACGTCTATTTGTTTGTAGTAAGGAGGGTATCTTCTTATTAAATAACCCACATATGTTGTGTTACCGAACCAAGCACCTCCTAAAAAAATAAGATTATTTTAATACCTGTTCCTAAAATTAAGCAGTTGTGTCCTATAGGATAACTCTGGGTGAAATATTAAACAATCTACAAGCCCTCCTGGAATCCGGAATTTGGATTTCAGTTCAGACTATGTGAGTTTAAGATAACGTACATATCCAAAAAATCACCTGAGTTGCATTGTACCTGATTCAGTGCGGAAAAAAGGAGTATACTTAAACAAGCATTGTGCTAGATGGAATTACGCCGTCACCTTCGTACAAAGGCTTTCAAAAATTAATGAAACCTGTGTATGTGTCATGTTTAACTCGGCAAAAAACTGATAACTGTTCAAAAAACAATTGATAAGAACTGTCTACTTTGAAAAGATAATATGCCTTACGTCTTCCTAAGCTGTTTCTAGAAAGCAATGCACGAAATATTACACGAAATATTAAAAATCAGAGGGTGTTTGAAGTTAACGTTGTGTACTAAGTTACCTGAAGCTATAAGTGTTCCACTCAGTCTGGTTATTTGCCAATTTTGGCACCTTTACGGTTTTTGTTTTTATATAAACAACAAACAAACTTCCACCTACTTATTGTACAGTTCTTTCCTTCCCAACCTTTTGGACAAGAGCATTTGTAATCATTTGCCAGCTCGATGCATCTCCCTATGGAGCATGGATTAGGATTGCAGTGGACAAGATCTACAAAAAAAGGTTACTGGAATTCATGCAACGGTACCCTCAGTCACAAATCAGTGAGATTCTATACATTTTTATTTTTAAAAACGTAATGTTAGATACAGGTTGCGAAAAACAGGCTACATAAAAATGCCTCTAGACATCAATCTACTGTAATTTTAGCATTTTTGCAGTTGCTTGCAAAACTTGCAATTCATTTGCTAGCATTCAAATTTTTGATACGTGGAAATTCCTCTACAAAAGTTTCCAGCAGTATATTGCTTCCTATTAGGGGAAATTCTTGGCAAAGCGTTTACTTACGTGTTTCACAGAATTCTCCTCCATAGTCCGGCGGACACCCACACAATCGACCTTCGACGCCATTGCGGCATATCGCACCGTTTAAACATGGTGATTGATTGACTTTTCCAGGTTCTGTCCAAAATGGTCAAAAATGAACAGATTTAACTTTTGTTGTTTTTATAATTTTTCATTTATTATTAACATTTGTTATTATAATTCTGTAAACAACAAAATATACTATATTCCTTGCTTGTCACTTAAAGAAACGTAGAGTAACGTATACAAAACACATCTACTTTTGAAATCATTGATTGTTCTAACAGAGCTGCAATGAAGTGAGTAGGTTTATAGCGCGCATATTGCAGCAATTATTAAGTAGATCAAAAATCGAACCGAATAGAAAAATGTATGTATGTTTGACCAGGTACATGCATGTCTTTTTTGGTAATGTTGCTTACCGAAATATGCGGTCCAGCGAAGCGAAGCTCCTCTTTGTCCCCATCCACGATCAGAGCGGTCGGTTCGTCGAACCAAAGTCCGAAATCCCCAGGGTAAAATTTCCAAGATCGTTGCATTGAAAGTGTCACTAAACTGTCTTTCACCAACCACAGTGGCCCGGACATCGTAAGCAACTCCACCATGGCACTCATCGTATGCAACTTCTAAGGTTTTGGTGTACGGTGCTATATCTGGGTTCGCTCCAACTGTTTTGACTCCGGTTACCAGCGACGCTGCAAAAAAAAAACACAAAAAACAAATTAAGTCGAGGGATAGTTTTTCTGAGTAGTTTTTAACCTATATTCATTCGTAAAATTTTAAGATTTAAAAGTAAAAATTAAAGATTTTCAGTTAAGTTTTTTACCTTTACCCATCAATAGAAATTTAAGCTTTAAAAGTAAAAATTAAATATATTTAGAGTAGTTTGTATTTATTGTCAGAAATTTGAGTTTTTAAATTTTTATTAGAACTTTTATGAAAGTCCTAAACCTATATTCATTCACATAAGTTTCATATAGTTTGACAGTTTAAATTAACGGTAATGTTGCATAGCAAGTTGCAACACTTACATATGTTGCAGTTTTGTCCCGACATGCCTTCTGGACAAGTGCAGTTGTAGCCGTTATCCAGTTCTGTACAAGTTCCACTGTTGCAGGGATGTGGGTAACAGTGAACTAATGCTAAAAAACATTGAAATTATTGATTTACACCACTGCTTCTCATTCTAGGAGATACTATCTTCCTCTATAGAGGTATAAAGGTATACGACTAAAGTCGTTTTGATAAATTAGGCGTACAATGCAAACTTTGTCACATCGTTAAGATGAACATAAATTCATAACTGGGATCAGCCCTGAAGCGTCTATGCAGACCAGCGATCACGGCACACTCATATATAAATCACAGTGGGCCTGGCGTACTGTGATTTGTCACATCGTAGGCGGTTAAGTAAAATGGTTAATAAAGATTGGTTAAGGCGTAGCAAAAAATGAAGTGAATTTCTTATGTGGAATTGTAGCCTACATCACCCCATTTTACATGACAGGAAAAAGTTATTTAAAAGCATCGAGCCATTAAAGGATAAGCTGCAGATTGTAATACAGTTTCCTCTGTTGCGTATCTCAAGTTGCGGCATCGCACAAAACAGGTGGGGCATGGATTTTTCACCCTATTACTCCCAATAAACGGGAGTGCCGTTAAATGGCTACACTATCCAATACGACCGATCTTTCGTCACCAGCTGCACTGATGAGGCCTTATAGGCCGAAACAGTGTGCGCTGTCTGCTGGAAACATTTAGTTCGCAAACCTGTTTCACATAATTCCCCAGTGTAGCCATCTTCACAATTGCACGTTCGCCCGTCTTCAGCACCATTTGTGCAGCTTTGCCCGTTCTCACAATATGACTCCAAAAAAGCACTCGTTTCTTACAAATAAAATATAGGAGTTAGCACAAAATATATGACAAGTTGAATTTAGCACCATACGTGTTTAAGTAGGTAACATAGTCACTTGTAGTTTGTGTTTATGTCAAGCAATTGTGAAAATTGACAACGGGTTTAATTACCAAACATTGCCGTGTAGCTAAACATCACTCCAGATTGACCCCATCCGGCGTAGGGGCGATCGAGTCTTTGCACCAAGACCCGAAATCCCCATGGATAAATTCCCATAATGTTGTAGTCGAAGGTATCGGAATACCTAGCTTCGCCAGTAACGGTTCCGTTAACAGATGTGGCAATTCCGCTGTAACAACGATCATAGACAACCTCTATGGTTGGACCGTATGGTGGACCACTAGGAGTAAAACTTGACACTTGCACAACTGCAGAGACAGTCGGTTCTGCAAAACGTTTCAAGATTATTTTAGGTTAAATTTTTAATTACACAATTAGTAAAATTCAAAGTAGGCCTGCAGAATTGGCTTGTACAGAGAATCTTTACACAAAAATCTTTAAAAGCCATAACTAGAAACATTTGTTTCCCGAACCCGAAAGTATAAGCCCGAAGCCCGGCCCGAACCCGAAACGTTTTTGAGAAGCCCGTTTAGGCCCGAAATTTTGATTGACAGGCCTATCAAAGCCTTGCAACAAAGTACGAGAAAGAAAATAAGAGAAAAGACAACAAACACCGTGAACAATAGTAGACAATGGGGCAAGCAATACGTTTTAGAGTAGGGCGTTAGGTCCATGCCAGAGAATTGTTACTAAAAACTGGCGGAAACGGAACGTAAAGTCAGGCCCGTTTTAAACCCGTTTTCTGACAAATAGCCCCCCCCCCCCCCCCCCCCCCCCCCCCCCCCCCCCCCCCCCCCCCCCCCCCCCCCCCCCCCCCCCCCCCCCCCCCCCCCCCCCCCCCCGGCCCGACTTGCAACTCTGAGCTAGAGTGGCACATTTATTAAAATGTCAGTTTGCTATATAACTGTATGTGTTTGTGATTTCCAACATTTCAGTCACAAAGATTTCAGTAAATCAAACATTACCAAACGCAAAACTCATAAAAATGTTGAAGAACATTGGACTCACCTAATTCACATTGGTCACCGTGGTATCGTATTGGGCATTCACAGGTGAAATACGTTGGCGTCGGAATGCAGGTACCTCCGTTCATGCATGGGGAAGATGCGCAGTGAGTTAAACCTACACGAACCAAATAAGTGTAATCAGATTCAAAACACTTTGTCAACAAAATCAATTAAATTTACTGTTGCTACCTTAAAGATGTATTTGCTACAGATTTATGTTTCAAGATTCTTAAACTGCTTTTAGTGGTTTATTTCAACTTACGCTTTTCACAAAATTTTCCAGTGGTTAGAGCTGGACAAGCACCCCCCCCCCCCCCCCCCCCCCCCCCCCCCCCCCCCCCCCCCCCCCCCCCCCCCCCCCCCCCTACCTTGTTCAACATTACTGCAACTTCCGCCGTTTTGGCAAGGATTCGTCGTGGTGTCGATCGAATCTGTTAATTTAAATTTGTTATCATTTAACTTAGTTTAGACAAAATATATTTTAAATATTTCAGAAAATTGTTCGGATAGATTTCTAAAAAAGCTTTGATACAGCGGTTATTCGGCAAACTGATTTTTATGCTTGGCAACAAATTTAAAGAAATGATCGGTACATGGAATTAAAAAATAAGCTGAAGCAAATTATAAACGTTGTTCTACCGTCCTTTCAAACAAATGTGTAAGTTATCATTTACTGTGGACAAATTATTAAAGTTATCACAGAACACAAATTAAGTTATCACAGAACACAAATTTTGAACTGCTGCAGATTGTGGGTAACTGCGACAACTATACTGTTATCTAATTCGATCACAGGAAAATTTTGCATTCCTTATTACAGTTTTACATCAGAAGTTAAGTATTTTATTTATTATAGATCAAAGATGTAAATATACCGGAATCAAATTGAACTTGAAAAGTGATGATATTGGCAAATTGCTTGAATTACCACCCACAGGCTTATAACCACTATCAGTCTTACATTTTTATTCTAAGCTTTTTATATATCTTTGAATAATATTTTAAATTAAAGTGATTTAAAAACGTGACATTATTTAACAGACAACGTTTTTTACCAAATAAAGCTCTCCAACCAATCTCAATGGGCAAATAGGAAGGGTGAGCTCTTTCGAATAGTCTCCAGACTTTAGCCAGAAGACCCCAGCGATAAACTTTTATTTTTTTGACTCCGACCATGGCTGACACGTTGTTGTTAATGGAAAGGTGAACGTCAATGGCGTCCTCAGATTTGCAGGATGAGTAAAGTACATTGAACGTCATGCTATTTATAGAGTCTTCAAATTGCAAACGTTCCACACCTTCTTCAATACCTAAAAAAATACATTAAGTGACTGAAAACATGTGTACTGGTTTGTTATGTTGTAAAAGCAAAAATTTCTAAATTAACAAAACAAGCTTGTAGAAATGTGCATAGAAATGTACAAATGTGCAAAGTCGCTCGGCTTAAACTTTGAATGCAAATTTGTTGCGCAAGCGGCGTTTGCAACAGTTTACGAAAGCCATTACCTTTGGTGCAGTTTTTGCCCGCTGTTCCAGTTGTACAAGAGCAATCGTAACCATTATCATATTCAGTGCAAGTTCCTCCGTTGCATGGGTTTGGATAGCAGTGTACAAGTGCTATAAATAAACAGATTTAAATCGCGCGTTTCAGACCCTAAAGTTGCAAGTCAAGTCGGAATGGTCGAGAAACATGGCCCCGGGACATAGACGAACTCAGCCACGTTTTGAAGTCTTAGTTTCATTGGGGTGTACAAATGTACATAAACTCATAGTGAACAATGATTTTTTTGCGTAAGACCGTACATCGTAATTATTGTTGACAATTTTCTGGATGCTGTATGCTGCAGTAAAAAAAACACTTAAAGACAGTTTTCCAAATTTTCTATGTTGCACGATTTGTTTTTATAACTTTCATGTACCTTTAATTCTTTGTTTTATCATAAAAAATACACAGATTGATTCTGCGGGTCACTTTAGCAAATTATTTTACTTTTAAACTAAATGTCGTATGAGTTGTTTTTCGTAACTTCCCAACAACATCGTCACATATTTAAAATGCCGATCCGTGCGTAATCTCGGATTTTCGCTTTCGGTGCGTGTTTATGGTTGATGTCAGTTGGAGTACATAGCCGGTCACATCGTGACCAAAAAAAACATGGCATATGAAAAACGTGCGCCGCGTGAAAAATGGCCCAAAAGTTGTGCAACAAGACTTTCAACTCTTCAAAGGGGAGAAAATTTCAACAGCTCATTGCAACTGGGCCACATTGCACCACAGCAGCGCAAGCTACTTACAACTGCAAATTTACACACGACAATTAGGAAACGGTTAATTGTATAGTTTCCTCAAATAGCGACCAAGTATAGGTACCAACTTACGTCTGTCGCAAAGTTTCCCGGTATATTGTTCGGAGCAATGGCAAACTCTCCTGTTCGCTTCATTGGTGCACCTGGCTTCATTAAAGCAGGGATTTTGCTGAAAGTTTTGCGTGTCTGTTAAAAAAGGTGAAAAAGTTAACATTGCCGACTTGTGTATGAATCGCAATGCGTATACGTTTCAACAATCGCTGTGGTCAGGGTCAACATAAATATGGATTAGAATTTTGACATCAAACGCGTTTCGACAGATGATATATAGTTATTTGTCGTCACAACGTAATATATTAAAAACAACACACAGCCGTGTTAAATATTGTTTGCTTTCAAGAAATGTTTGACATTTCCTTGCCTTTAATGAAACATCTTATTCAATGTAAAATTCACATAAATGAGCAACCCAACAATTATTGATTTGTGAGTATAGACATCAAGTAACAATACTTGAGGGTATAAAGTAGCAACGCCGGAAAGTATTTGTCTAACTTACCGAAATACGCCTTCCATTGCATATTAACACCGGTCTGCCACCAGTCACGTCTCGTCACGTCAGTTCGATTTACACGTGCTTGGAATCCCCACTCAGTAATGTTGAGAATTGAGGCAGCAAAGGTGTCGGGCCACCTACTCTCGCCACGAACAGTGGTTTCGATTCGTTTAGCTGTTCCGGAGAAACATTGGTCGTACACGACTTCCACCGTTTTTATCCGACCGTTAACGTTTGACCCGACATTTATTTCATCCCTCACCCACGTGGGACCTAAAAAGATGATAAAAAGCAATAAATGAGAGAACTGACTGTATATACGGTCGCCTTTCTTAGGTGTGAAATACATTTGGGCGCGTTCTTACTTTTTTCGCTTACGTTACACTGTCTGTGTCTGTTATAAATGTAGTTGAAATTTGAGACAAGCAATCAACTAAAACATTTGAAGATAAAAAGTAACGAACGAGCAAACTGTATTTTAAATATGTGAACAATGAAACCTCTCTTATAAAACTTATATTACTAAACTCATGAAGTAACGTAATTAGGGTTTAAACAATTTAAACAAAATTAGCAGTTTTTTATGTACTTACCTATTTCGCAACTCCCAATTCCAGCCAGAGCAAATATTAACAGCAGTTTTAATATTCTTGACATGTTGCAACGTGCCGCTGTATCCAAAACTGGTAACGACACATGTGAAATCGCGGTTTTATGCGACAGACTACCGAAAAAAAAACCTAAATACTTTTCCTTTGTGGTCGCTTGCACCAGCTTCACGTAATCGATTGCAACATCAAGTGATATGTTAACGTTACAGCGAAAAAAAACATTATCTTGCTCTTTAAGGCTAACATTTGTATTGTCAAATAGGCTATATGTTGCTTATTTTCAATGAAAATATTATCGGTTTTGCGCGCTCTCTTCATGTAGGCTACTAGTAAGCTTAATAAAAAGGATGGTCTATGCTAGAAGTTTCAATTATAATCAAGCACACTTTCTTATCTTATCTTGATCTTACCTAACCAGACACGAAACTCTGGCAAAGTCAGTGCAAGAAAATGCGTTAGAACAGGGGTCGGCAACATTTTCTGTTCAGCGGACCGTTTTTGAAACTGAAATTTTATCGCGGACCGGACTTACAAACATTTAGCATTAAACATGTCAAAATTTGTTTATAATTCCCGGGATACATAGGCAAAATGTTATGTAGCATTTAAGCCGAAAAAGAGAATACGGCCCGGTAACGAACTCCTCGCGGACCGGTGGTTGCCGACCACTGCTTTAGAATACCCTGCATTAACAACATATCGCTAAAACGAAAAGAATTGCGCCATAGGACACTATACTAGACGCATGTTCTTTGTTGTTGTTTTTACACGGTGTTACAAATCACCCGTCATGTCAAGACCGAAACCCAATGCATGAACACTTAAGTTAAGCCGAATAATTGCAAAGATGCGACCCGGGGCAAGTTTAAATAAAAGTGATCCAAAATATAGTAATCTACCACCGAAAGCTTGAATAAATGCGATTATTTTGTGACCAACTTATCAACTAACTTAAATACTTTTGTCTCATAAAGATGTTTTTGTTGTAATTTTAGGTGACACGCATTTACCAGCAATAAGCTAAATTGATTTAAATTTCCCACGCTTAGTTAACTTTCGATGGCACAATTGTACAACCTAAAACAAAATGTTTCATTAAACCATCAGAATACATATAAATTGCTTTAATGACAAGTTATTAACAGTGCGATGTGCAACTTCTGTTCAAATATCCTCTAGTTGCGTGTTTTGTTACGATGCAGGATATTACTGTATTTGTTTAGTGATAAAAAGGGATGTTGCTGATATATCTTTATGTTATCTGTTACACTGATTAATAAAAAAGAACAAAAGCCACGGCTAAATTAGAATTTATACCTTCACATTTAATCTCAATGAAAATATGACATGAACAAAAACTCGTATATGATAAACATTTGTCACATTTAAGTGTTATACTACCACTCTCCGTTTTTAATCAAAAGGCGACAGCATATGACATAAAAAATGAACATGATTATTGTGTATGCAAACTGGAATATATACAAGAAAGATTGCGACGAAATAGAGAACAATATTAGGTGACATATATTAAATATATTTTCGGACCAAGTTCTATTTTTTTACTTTTCGTTTATCCTCATCAGAACAAACTGTTGCGGATACTTTTTTTCACTGTTTGACTATAAAGCTTACTAGACAACAGTCACTGATAACACTATCTTAAATCTTAAACAAATGTCAATTTGATTAAAAGCAGTGCCGTTTGACTATGATAAAACGATTGTAGAGTTTCTGACATCTATGTGGGAAATGTCTGCAAAATAAAACCAGAATGTAAATTACGATTTAACATCAAAATTTCTATACAATATCCTTTTAAAGACTTTTGTAGCTAAATGTTTCCACCTATTTCATATAACTTAGTCCTACAGGAAACAAAATTATTGAGGGTTTTGTACGTTTTGTTTAGCATTACCGATAGAGCATTTTCTTCCCACAAATCCTTTTAAACATTCGCAAAGAAAGTCACTTTTTGCACCATTTGAACAACTGCCTCCGTTAAGACATGGATTGGATTGGCAAAGGTCGACTGAAACCAAACAGTATAGTTACGGAATAAACAAATTTAGATCAATTTTTGAATGAACAAAACGCAATAAACTATAACAATACACGATAAGAAACTTAACAAGCAGATTTTAAATGTTTTAAACTTATTGCTAAGCAGAAACTCTTTTTTGACACACGAAGTTCCTTCATGTACATCTAGCTGTATAAAATTTAAACGGAACAGAGTAAAAATTTTGCAAACTTTACCTCTTTCGCAGTTGTTTCCTATAAATCCAGGAGGACATGAACACTCAAATCCACTCTTATTGTTGTGGCAAGTTCCACCGTTCTCACAAAAATTGTTGTTGAAGGTATTTGCAACTTTTGTTTACAAAAAACAATCGTATAAAATAATATATTCGGTATGTTTTTAGTTTTTCGTAGAAATTGTTCTTTTGGGTTCTTAACAGTGTCAACATTTCATTAAACACTGACTACTCATAGTTGTATTTTCTAACCAATATAAACTCTCAGACAAAAATAACGTTATGTCATTGGGCTGTAAACGATTATTCAAGTAATTATTGTGTCCAAAATGTCTTTTGACATTAAGCAATTAAAGCTAAGTATTTCAGGTTACCGTTATGATTTTAGAATTTGTATAAGTCCGCTCCTCAAATAGTGTTCCGAGATAAGCATTTTAAAAAAATTATGCAGGCCGCCCCATTTTTTCAGCTTTAGGGCGGAAATAAGGAGCTGATATTAAGCATATAATAGTCTATTTGCATCAGCATGTAAAAGAGGTATCATGTTAGGTTTGGTTAACTGAGCCAAAACGAGTATACTGCCCAATATCGTTTTTGTTGCTCAGAAAAGTAAATCTTACCAAAAAAAGCCTTCCAATATACGGTGACTGTTGGTTCGGCATTGCCGTAGGTTCTATCAGCCCTTGTTACTTCAGCACCAAATCCATATGGTCGTATGTCTATGTCGGTTACTCCGTAGCGAAAAGGTAGTGTTTGATTCCCCAAAGCGGTGACAGTAATTTTTTTTGGCAGTTCCGTATGACAAGTTTTATAGACTAACTTGGTATACGTTTTTACATCTAAACCAAAATGTCTGACAAATGTGTAACTTCCATTCAGAATTTCTATGAAAAACATTGCAAAGGATTTTTTTCAATCGACTTAGAATATACAACTAATATTGCTCACCGCATTTTAATCAACAATTTTTTTAGCTTTGACATTACACATAAAACGTGAGATACAATTAGAACACATCTTGTTTAAGTTTTATTTCAATCTGATACGCGGAAAGTTCAAAATGTTAAGTTGTAATTTTGAGTTAATTTATTGAAAGTGTACTAGTGAATCTAGGCGATTTTCTTTTCTAGGTAGATTTTTAGTACTTGATTACGAAACATGATAACATTCCATTTTTTACCATTATGTTTTGCGATATTATCAGATAGATTGATTGCGGACGTAAAGGACAGTTATCTACTTATAAACATTGCTTTTAAAAAACTAATTTTACGTTTAACGTACTTAAAGAACAGTCTTTGCCCCCGTATCCTTCCGCGCAAAAACACTTGTATCCATTGACTTTATCCACACAGACACCACCGTTTTTGCAGGGCCTAGTAGAACATCTGAGAATCTCTGCAAATTGTCTATTGTTTAAATCAAAGGTTATATAACATACATAAATTTATTTCATTACCTTCTTGGCAATGTTTTCCTTTATACCTAGACGTACAATTACACGTATAATTGTGTTCGTTAGTTATTGAGCATTGACCTCCGTTTTGACATGGGCTGTTTGTATAATTTCTTGAATCTATAAATGAAACATGTATTTTTGCTAAGATGAACATATTCATACTGCGATCAGCCCTGAAGCGTCGATGCAGACCAGCGATCACGGCATACATTTTGATAAATCAAAGTACGCCAGGCCTACTAAAGGCGTTGTACCAACTATGGCTGACATGTGCAGCATACAAGGCAGGCAATGGTGCTTGTGATTCGACTTTCGGCGCTTTCTCCACTGAGCCTGTGTAGCTCAGTTGGTAGAGCGCGAGTCCCGGAAAGACTCCTGTCGTGGGTCCGAATCCCACCGCAGGCTAGATTTTTCTAGTCTGTGCCTTGGCATAGGGAATGCTTGGGAGACCGGTACAACGCCTTTAGTAGATCTGGCGTACATGACATATTTTTACTAAAGTGATTGTTAGAGAATTTGGGATGCCTAACAATTCTACTTCTTTCGTCATCACTTTTAACAGTCAAATGAATAATAAGTAGTTTTTGTGACCTGTGATACGTTTTAAGGGGCGTTTTATCAAGAAAAAAAGACAGAAAACAATTTTGCACGGCTATACGACTAACATATCACTGCACAAACTTTGAAAATGCAAAAATTAACACAAAACTCTTGTTTAAAATTTATTTTAATCACTCACCGAAAAAAGCTGTAAATCGAAACTTTAAACGGAGTGAATGTTTTCTGGGTATCCTAGCATTACGATGCACTGAGACTGCAAACCCGTTACTGTACACATGATAGACTCGAGTATAGTAGTAGTCTGGATAATTGCCCAAGTTCAAGAATTCCACTTTAACTTTTCTCGGTTTTTTAATGTAGCATTCATCGAAAAGAATTACAAAATTTTCACCCCCTCTTTTACGTCTTCTCATTCTAATATCACGAACGCCTTGGACGGTACCTTAACACAAAGTAATATGACAATAAAACTGCTGCGTTAATTTACCTGACTTAAAGGAAAGGAAGATCTATACACCAAATCTCACGCCACCTCTGTTGGGCTGCCAAGTAATAATTCAGCTCTTTGCGCTACCTACCGATATTTAGCTAATTGTGGGTCTAGCTTATGGTATAGCGTTAGTAGCTGTAACTAAATAGAAATAGCAACTTCATTTTGATGTTGTTTTTGCCGTTTTTCTGGTGCCACGACGAATACATAAACCTATATGACTTACTTTTTTCGCATCTGCTCCCACCAAATCCCGCTGCACAATAGCATTTGAAATCAAATTCTGTGCCCACGCAGGTGCCTCCATTTTTGCACGGCTGACTATCGCAATAAGGCAACGCTACAATTGCAACAAATAATATGCTTTAAAAAATGTATTACTTTGACTGTGGTGAATGTTTACATTTAAAACAAGAAAACACGAACAAACCGGTTTTGCAAACACTTCCTGTAAACCGCCCGATGCAAGTACAAATATGTTTATCTAGAGTGTTTGTGCATTGACCGCGCCATGTGCATGGATAGTATTCTTGTGGAGTATCTACATAAACATTAAGATGTTTCAACAAATTGCCAGATCTCACAAGGTTCTAAGTTTTGTCGTGTTGGAAGCTTACACCTTGCTTGTTTTGATTACTTCAAAACATTTAGTCTGTAGTTTTAGAGTTTTTCTAAATCTTACTGAAATATGCTTTCCATTCCACAATAATATCAATAAGCTCCCATTGGATTCCTTTGCCACTGTATCTAGTCAGCGACACAATGAAACCACCGGTACGAATTTCTTGTAATTGGACATGGACGAAATTTGCAATTTGACCACGTATTGACAAATCGACGGTTGAAGCATTTGGACTATGGCACCGATTGTACACAACTGTCCATATTGCAGTGTTGGAAGTCCAGTTGTGGTTACTGACAACTTGTTGGCCACTTATGTAACCTAAAATAAGTTTGTCATTTTTTGTGTGTTTATGTAATTGTATATTCATCAGAAAAGAAATCACTGTGTTTAGACGTAGATATATAATAATGTACATATTGTTTTTTTCTTGCCTTTAATTGGTTTAAATAACAGACAAAAATACTCTAACAGCGTGTGTAGTCTACAATAGCAATGTAATCTGAGCACTAAGAGCTTAACACTTGAAGTCTGTTGGCAAATGTTTTTTATCTTTCTGCTTCTCTTTACTTACTAATGTTGCAGTTTCGACCAGTCCAACCTGGACGGCATTTGCATTCGTAGTCGATTGCGTTTTCCACGCAGTCTCCTTGATAACATGGCCAAAGCTGGCAAAAGTTGAGTTCTGCAAATATTGTGAAATATGTCATAAATTACATGCAAACTTTGAAATACGTTGGAAATACAGCGTTTGATCAAACCAGGTGCTTCAAATTACACCACAAACGAAAAAAAGATTTGATCCTATTTAGCGCTTAACATTATAAATCAGCTTGTAAAAACTGGAAACGGTTCATGTTCCTTACTGGTTTCGCAGAGTTCTCCAGTAAACCCCGAGTCGCAGTAACACTTTCTACCACCTGCACCTAAATCCAGGTAGTTTTCGCAGTGCCGACTGTTAACACATGGTGATTTCCGGAAAGCAAATGTCTCTGCAATACAACAGTCATAGGATTATCCACCCTCCATATCTTACTATCACACAAGTGTTTAATTTAAAGATTCTTTTCAAACAAGACAGCAAAGGCATCCACTGTCCTTAAAGAGTGGTAAATATGTTATGCAAACCACCATTTCTCAAAATGTGTTTTACAGCACAG
Organism: Phallusia mammillata; assembly: GCA_003260075.1. NCBI lineage: Eukaryota > Metazoa > Chordata > Ascidiacea > Phlebobranchia > Ascidiidae > Phallusia > Phallusia mammillata. Next base: position 19,540 of record QLIY01000846.1, on the reverse strand, counting down.
GCCGTCTTTATGTTGGGATTAATTGTCCTTTAAAAGGTTCACTTACCATATATCGCTTCATACCGAAGTTCTACATTAAACAGACTCCATCCAAATTCTCGATCAGTTCGCCATATCTTAACTTCAAATCCCCAAGGGTAAATACCGAGGACAGATGCATTAAATTTTTCTGGCATCCAGTAAGGTCCGTTGACACTTACATCAATCCTTTTTGCCATCCCAGAAAAACAGTCATAGTATGTAATGTTTTGCACCAAATCGTATGGTGGCTCTGTTACATAATGTGCTGGAATTCTTGTATCCCCAATGGATCGAGGTTCTGTCAAAATCAAATCTTTTTAAGTACTTTTTTTCTAAAAGCAACAAAGAATTAAAATAAACATTCAAGTTGCCTGTGTTTAGAATTAGATTAGAACATTTGTTATTTATTGCAGTGCTCTTCAACCGGGTATACTGTATACCCAAGTGTATACTGCATCTAAACTAGGGTATACGACTGAAAAAGGGTATACGAAGGGAATACAGCTGCGGTCAGTGTTATTAAAGGTCACTATTTTGTATGAAATGCAGGAAGGCATAGCATCGTCATTCATGACCTGTGAGACTGACCTGCTTGTTGTGAACATTATTGCGTCAGTTTGGGATTGTTGCGCCAACAATGTGAATTATGAAGCAATAAGCACCTACCTGTTACTTTCTGAGATTTTACTTTTAACATTCCTGGAGTAACGGATTGCGAAAACGAAATAGGATTTTTCGAACTTTTTGAGATGAAGTCAAATAAACAAAATTAACTGATTTTTTAAATGGTCGAATGGTAAATCCTTCCTAATAGTGCCTGATAGCGAATTTAATTTCTAGCTTGTTCCGTAGATTGAGTGGCTTCTGGGCTGATAATATTTTTTCCAGACCCACAAACTAGTTTTACAATCCAAATACGTACCGTGTTTTATTTACATCACGGCCGCCAGTACATGCATTTCAGTTTACATGTTCACGGCGACAAGTTATCTACCCCTGGTCTAGTATAACAATAATTCACGTGACCAGGCAAGTACCGTAACTATTAGTGGACTGTTTTACTTTATGTGCGCAATTAAAAATTACCATGTGTAGGGTATACAAAGTTGCTTGAAAATTGCGTATACAACGAGAAAAAAGGTTGAAGAGCCCTGATTTATTGTATTTGTTTTGAAATTAGCTTCGAATTTGGATCTAAACCGATTTGGCTCAACTCTACATTAATTCCATTAGTCAGTAATTTTAGGTAATAGGACCCTTTTAAATCACCAGTACCGACCGTAAGTTTCATGTTTCAATACATATCGCTTACTATCTGAAATCAGACATGTTTGCTTACAAATATTCGATCCAATACTGACCGTATTCGCAGTGGGTTCCATAATAACGATCCCCACACTCGCAATGGAAATCTGATTGCATTTCAATACATGTTCCATTGTTCTGACACGGGTTGGATTCACAAGCAGGAATATCTGAAAATTGCTAAATTTAAAAATATCTTCTGTATACAGTAACTTTTTATCCGCTAGGGGTGCAGTCTCTAGTTTAAGAGCATTTAGCGATTAGACTTCAGCTCAGACTATATTCGCAAAAGAATAAAACAACATTTACCTCGGCTCATAAAAGAGAAAGCTTAAGGTACTTACGAACCACGATGACAATAAAGGTAAATGTTAGTGTTTGATTGAAGCGTTGCTGATAGCATTTTTTCAGAAAGAAAGACTGATGCAAAAGGCACCCAAAGGACTACAAGGTGTAGTCAGTTTTTTTATCCTACTGAAAACATTCAATACACTGGTTTGCAATACAACAAAATTTCGCAACTTACAAACTTCGCATAGTCTTCCAGTATATCTTTCCGAACAAACGCAAACATGTCCTGCCATTGTGTTCACGCAATCTCCATAGTTCCAACACGGATTCAAATAAGCATGCTTCTTTTCTAAAACGAAAAATCATTAAACAAGCATACATAACATGCATGCTGACTTCAACTTACTAAAGTAAGCTTTCCATCGCACAGTGACATTTTGATTGCTCTTCAATTTGCTTGGCAACGTGAAAACAAAACCCCACTGATGATTTTGAGTAAGCTGAGCATCCTCAAAACCGGAAGTGTTGTTAGATATTGATACTTCAATGTTTAAAGCTTTTGCAGCTGTGCATTGGGCATATACTATCGTCACATTTTCACTTTGGGACGTGAGCTGGTGATCCTTTTCTCCACGATAGAACGCTAAATGTAAATAATGCATTTTATGTATTTGCAAGCATCCAAGACAGTTTATTCTTTTGACAAATTTGTTTATTTGTTTAACAAAATCCGGACATCATTATTGTTTTGTTTTTCTGTTCAATGATTAGTTAGTGAGAGAAGACGATATATGTACCTCTAACTTAAAGACAGTTTTTTTCTTTAGGCGCAATCGTTGAACTTATCGCAACAAACTTTAGCCAAATTTCATTGTTCTTTTTATTATTATTTATATTTGCTATTATATTTGCTTTTTATAGAATGTGTTATTTTTGACCTTGCGTTTGTGTAAAACACAATTTACTTACTTAACAAGCAGTTAGGTCCTGCAAACCAGGGCTGACACACGCATTTGTATCCATTAGGTAACTCAACACACGTTCCATGATGTTTGCAAGGATTTTCACGGCAATGCACAAGACCTGTAAATAATCAAAGTGCAATGTTTGAATTACAAAAATTTCCCTTCTGCGGTGCCAAAACAAGGACTTTGACCGTAATTAAGTCTTTCAGGGGAAAATATTGTTGTTTTTAGTTTTAATTGCTTCCAATTACCTGTTTGTAAGCTATAGTGATGCAGAAAATGTAATTAAGTGTTACAACATGCTTGTACGTGCAAGTTTAGGTACAAAGACCGTCCAAAGTTTGTTTAAAAATGTCTGAATGTACGAACAAAACTACCTAAACTTATCTTTGTTCTGAAGCTGTCCACAAATTGAGGTGTAATACGAGATAAATTTGCAAACACATAAGGAAGTTTTGCAATAAATTGGATACTTTTCGTTTTAACACAACAATATTGAATTATAAGCTGCAAACAGTGCACCTTGTTTCGACCTATAAGGTCTCATCAGTGCAGCTGGTGACGAGAAATCAGCCGCATTGGCTAGTGTGACCATTCAACGGCACTCCAGTTTGTTGGAGCAACAGGGTAAAAAATGCATTACCTAGTCTGTGCACTGTCTGCAGCTTATCATTTATTGGCTCTATGCTTTTACAATGTTGAATTAAATTTCAACATACTCCCAATATATTAAAGAGAAAAGTTAGTTGTAGTTATTTTTTACCGTCTTTGCAATTCGCTAATTTAGCCAGAGCAAGCAGAACCATCAGTTTCACGACCCTTGACATTTTACAACCTTCTGCTGCGAACCAATTGCAACAAATATGAGCGCCCAATGATTGGGGAACACTTCCCAAACATGCGCGCAAACCTTTTTTGTGGATTTAAGTCTTGCTGAAACGCTTTGGTCATCACGTGAATGGATTTAAAATTTGGGAGAGAATTAACTTGGGAAAGATTTTTTTAAGTTTTGGAGCATCTTGATTGCCGATAGTTAAAAGCATGTTTTTTTGCAAATGCAGGTCCGTTAAGAGAAATTTCAAAGTTAAAAAAAAAATGCTCGTTATATGCACTTTGACCAAAAGAAAAATGCAACCACAACTTTGCAACAAATTTGCACGCAAGAGACAAACAGATATGTACGAGATAACACTAAACTCAAACTAAACAAAAATGTATTTGTATATGACTATATGTTATCAAATCAATTTGTTGGCAAGTGATTGTATAAGATTTCGTTACGTAAGTTATTATTTTCCCCCTGTTTGAACCCAATAAATAAAGTAGTTTAGTTAGGTTACGAGTAATATTTCACCTTCATAAAACAAATTGCTTCATAGATGGTGTATATTTAGAATCGATGCTGAATTTCTAGTCGGTCGTACGACAGACTTAGCAAATAAATGACAATTTGCAACCAACTTTACATTTCTAGCCTAAAAGTTGGCAAAGGGAAAGTATTAAAACATAAAAACGATGGCTTTTTCTCGCTACAATCTTGATGTCAATATTGCACACAAAATGAAACAGAAAATATAGTGCTTGATGTTACATACCTTTGAAGGAAAGTCGGGTTTTGGTCATACACAAATTATTATTTTTCCTACAATAAACTGAATTAACTAAAAAAAACATTGCGGCTACTTCTATGTTGTCCAAAACAGAATTTCTTTTCGACTGTTTTCATGTATAAAATGATTCTGTCTGGTTTAAAAAAGGTATCGAAACGGTTTTGGTGTTTTTTTTTTAAAACCATTGAGAAACAATTTTACTTCCAACTAAAACAGCGATATCACTTACAGCAGGGGTTCCCAACCTGTGGTACGCGTACCACTAGTGGTACGAGAAGGCTTTTCAGGTGGTACGCGAGTAGCTTCCGCTATTTTCACGTAGACTTGAATTTACAACTTTATATTTTGTTTATCTGGTTTTGTTTATAAAAAAATCTCCAAGGTTCTTCTTATTGTTACGTAACTATTCCTGTTGTTTCGTATCATTACGATCTTCAAAATACAGGTTATGTCAATTGTCAACAAGAAGCACAGTTGTTTTGAAACGCCGTATAGAATGTTGTGAGACAGTGGGCATTAATTATATGTCAAATGATTGCCCTTAATAGATATCATCTACTATTTTATAGCTTAAGCTACAAATAGCGTTGAACAATGCTAGTGTTGTAAGCTAAAATAGATCAGGATAAAATGTTCAATAACGGTTACGTATGAAGAGGTAGCATATGTGTGGACACGCGATCATAAATTAATATAAAATAACTTAAAAAGCAGACAATTTTATTCTCTTTTGCTAGTATCCCAATCCTATTTGATTGAGTTTATTTAACTTTCTAAAAGTTGAACGTTTGTTACGTTTCAAAACATTACCACAATACCATTTACTCTTTGCAGTTTTTATATATACCACATCAATATTTGCCTTGCCATTTTTCGAAAGCATACTTGTATGTTTATGGCCGAACAAAAAAGATCACATATAAAAAGAGAGGATCTCATTGCGTGAACATGAATGTCAAGATTTCATTATTAAATATTAATGATTACCATTCAATAAACTAAACACAATGGTAAATGTATTGCTAGCTTATCTTGTTGTAAATATACAAAGCCTTTATATTACTAATGTAAACCGGTTTTGGGTCCTAATTATTTTTTTCCGCAAAAGCATGTACTAAAAAAAGTTCACAAAAGGCAGACACAAAAATGTATCAAATTATTGCAATTACACCATTGTGGAGTTGTCGTTTGTCTGAGAAATCACTGGAAAACAAAAAGCAGAAATCAACTTTTAACGAAATACCATTTGGTTGGTAAAACAACAAGACATGGTACGTCAGGGTCATCCGAAGGCGTCATACCAAATTAGACGGTCACCAAGCATTCCTACATGGCAAGGCATGGACTATCAAATTATTTGTTTTAGACTGTTACAGGTTGCAAAATTAATAGTAAGATGCATAACGACTCTTTACCCCTTTTGCACTTGGGCCCAGTATATCCAGGAAGGCAAGAACATTTGAACCCATTCCACCTGTTTCGACAAGTTCCACCGTTGTCACAAAACCTAGTATTTATGGCATCTTCATCTGTTAAAAAAAGTAAATTCGACCTAGATTTTCCCTCTTGGAAATTTGTGCATAAACTTTGTTTGGTTTCACGTTAACCTATGATACACTTATTTACACTTCTTGATATGTTTACTTTTTAAAATTATTTTAAGTTAATACTTTGTGTACCTTGATAAAATGAAACAAACCGTCCCGCCTGGGGGGGGGGGGGGGGGGGGGGGGGGGGGGGGGGTCTAAGACTAAATTATTATTTTGTTTTCTAATTTTTGTTTGGTTTCAAAAACTTTTTGTAAAATATTTTTCTTTTAATGTCACCACGTAAAAAAGATGCGAATTCTGGCTAAAAAGCATGCCAGTTCAATATGAACCCACACTTATTGTTTTATTTGAGTGAATATCTCACTTACATCTCACCAAAATATGCGTTCCAGTGCACCTCCAATGTTTGGTTACCCAGACCCAAGCGTATGTGTGCTCTTCTTGCAACAACTCTAATTCCATGTTTTTTTATTCTTATGTAGCTCTGATCGAAACGATGGGGCAGATCTTTATCACCCAATACAACGGCAGAAACACCTGCAGCCAGATCTTGATAGCATCTGTCATAGGGTACTTTTATGGACTTTATGTTTCTTCGACCGTATTTTCGAGGAACAGAGTAAATGCCACTCACAGCTTCTGCAAAGCGGTTTTAAAAAAATTAGTCACTCACAGCTTCTGCAAAGCGGTTTTCAAAAAATTAGTCTTTTACTTTTGTACAGTATTTGTATCATTTGTAGCTGATGACAGTGCACACAGTTTCGACCCATGAGCTCCATGGTTGCTTGTTACCTTATCTATGTTCAACAAACATCTTAAACGCTTACCAATTTCGCAATTTACTCCACTGAATCGTCTGGCGCATATGCAATAAAACCACTCCTGAGTATCGACGCAAGTGCCATTGTTCTTGCACGGGTGTGATGCACATGCAGGAACATCTGGAACAAAACAAATGGAATAAGAATGCTAAAAATCACCATTCGTTTCCACGAAAACTAGACACACACGTTAGGTGGCAACAAGAACCATTATTAAACAAGAAATAACTTCTTTTAAAATAAATACCTAGTAAACATATAGCCAATTCCGCTTTTGGGCAGTTTACGCCTGTTTTTAACATCATCGTTAAAATATTTCTCTTTTGTTTGATTGATTTAAATTTACAAACATCACCTTTACTGTTTTTATATCGTGTTTTGGACGCAGATACAAATAAGTGAAGGGGCTCTGTATAAGTTTTTGTTTAAGAGACATTTGCCACAAATTCACTTACAAACGTCACAAAACCTCCCGGTATATCTTTCTGTACAAGTGCAAACGAATCCATTAACTGCATTCCTGCACGTTCCGTCGTTCCAACATGGGCTGGTGTCAAAATTTAATGATTCTAAAACACCAATAATATCGCATTTTCAACAATTATTTTCATAAATTTAACCCACCAAAGTATGCTTTCCATTGAATTATCAAAATGGTCTCATTTTGATAGTTGTTCCAATCACTTGGTAGTTTAGCAACAAATCCCCACAGGTAAATCTCAGTTTGTTGAACTTCCTCAAAATTTGAAGTATTGTTACGTATTAAAACTTCCAACTTGATGGCTTTTACAATTTTGCAGCTGTTATATACCACCGTCACATTTTTACTCTCTGGTGTAATCCTGTATTTAAGTTTGGAAAGCATGTATCCTAAACATAAAAAGATTTGTTTACCTGCTTTCTCAAATGAATGTCGATTAAATCAGCCTGTTTCATGTAAAAGTGGACAACAGTATATTCATTTTTCATAGCTTGATTAAAAGCGAGAATATATTACTTTTTCATTTTGGAATATTCGTTTTTTTTTTTGTTTCTGTTTCAAAACTTTTGTCGAGACGAGGTTGCTACTGTTGGCATATTTGAACTTTTGTCACAAAAAGTGGGTTTGAGCTATTCTGATTACGTTGTGCACAATAAAATTTACTTACTACGGGTGCAACTTTTTCCAGCATACGAGGGTGGACACAAGCATTGGTAGTCATTTGCCAATTCAACACACCTTCCATAGTTCTTGCAGGGTTTCGCGAGGCAATGCACAATTTCTAAAAAAAAAAACGGAAGACAAATTAAAGAGAAGAGATTTTGCTGAACGAAAGTCATGTTTTCCATGTTACTTGCTTGTAATTATCAAGTAATCTATTATTTGGTTTAACGCGGTAATAAGTTCTTTATAAGGTAAACTGACAATTAAACTAGGGATTTTAACATACATTTTAAACGACTTCGATAAATTTAGAATATTGTTTAGACGCCTTGGTTTTAGTCCGGTCACCAGCACGCAAAATTATATTATATGGAGGGCCCAAGTATCAAAAAAGTGACGTTGTAATACACTCCAAAATCGATGTATTTAGACTATTTTTTATCTAAAAAGCAAAAAAAAATATTACATTAAACAATGCCCTAGTGTTTGGCATCAAACATAATTTACGTTTCTGCAAGGATTTTAAAATGTAAATCTAAAATTTGGACCAGCTAGGTGTGCAGACAAACTAGATTTTTGTCTCTTATTACAACTCTACATCCAGAATGTAGGATGCAAGTCATGAACTTTGCAGATAAATACCTCACAAGGTTCTAACTGGCTCCTGTTGACGAAGCTAGTGTAGCAAATAAGATAATTTACTTACTTTTGTCACAAAATTTTCCCCAGTAACCTCTCAGGCATACGCAGTCAGGACCGGTATTGCCATTAATGCAGCCTCTAGCATTTACGCAGGGCTCTTGCAACATACTTGCTGAATCTGTAAATGCAAAGCAACTTTAAAAAAATGTCTAAAAGTCTCGCACATCACATGAAAACACAATTGCTAAAAGTGTTGTTTTATAGATCCTGAAGTTTTTATATATTGTCCGTTTGTTTCAGTGATTCTTCTTTTTGTTACGAAATATGAGGTTTGGTATTGTTTCAAGTCACTGCACATAATTTTTAAGCTTTGTTTGCTAATTGACAGCAGTTTGATAAAATGAAATGTTTCTTGATTGATTACCAACCAGTTTCCTACCAAAATATGCAGTGTATTGTAGCCTTGCGTATTTCTGATTCCACCCATGAAATAAATGGTCAGTTCTGATGACGCCAACCCGAAATCCCCATTCAAAAATTCCCAATAGAGCTGTGCGAAAGGTGTCGGGGTATTCCTGTTGTCCTATAACTTCGGTCAAAATTTCCGTCGCTGTCCCGTTTACACATTGCTCGTACGGTACGTCCATGGTTTTAGAATAAGGAGGGACATATTTATGGGATCCGAGATCACGTTGCCCGCTTATCTTAGTTACTATGAGAAAGTAACGGTACAAGTTGAGAGTTTAGTAGTTTGTAATGTCATACTCACACAGAATCAATAAATGCAACTTTTCGTTAGAATTTGACTTACATAACTAGCAAGTCAATCATTTTGAACAATTTTGGTCTTATAGCTACATGTATGTATATATTATTACTTTTAATCACTGAAAAGCAGTATGTAGTGGTAGGGAAAATATTAGCGCTTCTTTCAACGCTAGAGCGACTTTCATTGTCTTTCAACAAACGGGATGCACACATGTCGGAACATTACATGTTGTCACTTGAGCCGTTTTTTAAAGCGCGAAGTATATATCTGCAACGTTTAACTACCAGGCTTTGTGAATCACTCGATTCGAATCGATTTTTACGTGTTTGAAAAAGCACATCAAAATAAAACAAGCAAAAAAGGAAACATACCTAAATCGCAATTTGAACCTCCAGTGCCTTTTAGGCAATTGCAGTTGTATCTGTTGTCAAGGTCTGTGCAAGTTCCAGTGTTGCAAGGATTTGGTTGACATTGAGCGTACACTAAAAATACATTAAATTTTTTTACTAGTCTTAAGAAAAACTGTTTTTGTTTTACACATAATTTAATCAGCAGAGCCAAGTAATAACATTTGTGTACATTTAAAGCTAGGAATGCACACACTGGTTACGTAAGGTCGGTGCGTGCAAAAATTGATAAAAAGAGGCTACTCTATGCTCCGGCTATCGCATCAGGCGATAATGGTAAAGGTTTAGATCTTTTTGCATTGTTAAGTGTGGGCGACTGTCTTGCACATCGCTTCACGACCGGAAGTGAAAAACAGAGAAACTTGATTGGAAAACTTTTTTATGAGGGCGAGACTTCGCAACCTGGATATAACCGGCCAACGACAAATTTCGTCGAAAATGCAAATTCTGAGGGCGTCTTGCTTCAGTTTTTTTATAATAACGGAAGTGCCCAGTCAATCGCGGTCTACTGTTAAATCACGTTTAAGTCCCATTTTGGTTGCGAGGAGTGCGGTGAGTATACGTCTTTTTATCTGGTATGATGTTTTACCTTGTTAAATGTCCGTGGCTTAAAAATCTGGTCAAATGTCTGTGACTAAAATTAAAAGGGAGTAACTATCCCAAATTTTAGTCGTCCAATGTAGGCAACGCAACGTACATTGTATACTTACCTCGTGTATTGGTTTTGCGGTGTTAATACCAGACTGGTTGGTAACGGTAGACTGCGGGCTTCATACATAAACTTAGGTCAAAAATAGCTGCTTCCTACTTATAATATTGCATGAGCTTGTTAAAGGCAAGTAAAAAAGGCCGGCGCGTATCTGTTTGCAGAACGTCGATTTTCTGCGAAACGGCACTTGTGCGAAAGAGCGATACGATATGTTGACGTGGTGCTAAAGATGCGACTTGCGCTAAAAAGACGTGACACAGACTTTGTACTCTTGTACAGGCTTTGTACTCTATGGCAAATCACCGTTTTAGTGGTTGTTTAAATTTGTAGACAAAACAGATAATTTTCGTCAAAGGTATTCAGTGGAGTTGGATTAAGTTGATTCTAAAGATTTAAAAAAACATAGAGTCACAATACCAATAAAACAATTGCCAAGGCGGAAATAGCTGCACAACGTTTTAACGTTGGAAAAGTAAAAGGAACGATTGTCAGATAATGGTTGAACGCGCTACATCTACACTGTATTGTAAAGCGTTATTAGAAGGCGTGTTACTCGTAGAAAGGAAACAAGATAAAGCTGTGTGTTTTTAGATGTTGTTCTATCGAGAAAGTAAGTAGGTAGTTGAGAAAGTAGAAGTGTCTTTTCCTTAAAAAACGAAAAGAGTACATTGTACTATTAATTACGTTTCCATTGAGTGCATTGAAAGGTTAAAGTTTTGTCCAAAAGTAGATCGCATAAATTTAACAATAACTCGACGTAAATTTGTTTTATTTAACAGGTAACTGTCACAAAAGTGTTACATTCATAGATTGACGAACAAATTAGCACAGTTTATAGAACCAATTCTCATAACGTCAAATTTGTGTTAACATCCGAAATCTAGGCCAACATGATCTACTTTTTTTAAACAATCACGTTAAAACATGACACTACATCGATTCATATGTATGAATTATGTCGAAATACACATGATCTGTACTTATGTCAATAAAGACGTAGAGTAAACCTTTCTGTTGACAAACTCTATTTAAGCTCAAACCAGTAAACTTAAAAAAGCCTACAAACTCAGTCTTTACAGTCAATTTTTAAAACTTATGCAGCTTTCAGAAAACTCTGCTATGTAGTACTTACTGGTTAGGCACAATTTTTAACAAAACATATAGCGTGTCATATTACTGACAGGAATTAAGGACTTATTTTAGTTTAGTACCAGATGTCGCTTACCAATTTTGTCTTTGGCGAAATAAATCAGAACTAACGCAGCAACAAAAAATGTAACCTTCAACATAACGCTTTGCAAGAGCTTGAAAAGAAATGCACTTTCAACTGCTGCAAGCACATATCCAGACCCTAAAAACTCGTGGGAAAGCGTTTTCCAAACTGATGCGCGATGCACGTTTTTAATCAGATGTGCCGCAGACTTGTATTGTTTCCTGTGCAACCCAATAAGCTTAATTTGCCCAACGCACATCCATGCTGCCAAGCAATTGTACAGGACTGAACGCCTTTCGACTTTATTTGGTTTTGTAAGCAGAAAACCACAAATCGAAGTTTTATCTATGAACAACATAGTCAAATATAGCAAACAATTTATTTTTGTCTTGGTTTTCCTCTCAAAAATATTTTTTTTTCGAACTGTCGGGTTTACCACGCAGTTGGCAGAGCGCAAGTTTCGAAAAGGCTACTGTCGTGGGTTGGAATCCCATCGAAGGCTAGATTTCTCTGTCGGTTTAATGTTGTCGTTTTTCTCAGGTCCCTTTATGTTATGAATCCTTACATTGTTTTACAAGTGCTAGTTTTTTTTATGGCTGAAACAAAACATTAAAGTTGATCTTTACAACTAAATCATATTCTTAGCAATTCTCTTTCAGCACGAGTTTCTACAATATGGCGATAAAGACTATTGTAAACAAAAAGATTCTTCGACTCCTAGCAATTGGAGTTGGCTGGTTTTTCATTTCAGCATTTTTTCGCGGACACTTTGAAGTCAGCAAGGAACAAACTGATTCTTACAAAGAGAGGTTTAAGCGTCATGATCCAAGAAACCACATTGATACACAACCTGTTAACCAATCATGCAACAATGTATTGCTTCAAATGAACCAGGGTGAATGGATACCTTTGGCTCACCCAACACATAATAGCTCTTACTACGACAAGGTGTACCATGATTACTGGATGGAAAGGGGAATAACTGAGAAAATTTGGAGAAACGATGGAAAGTGTGGAAATTCAAAGCAATCAATTTTATATGTTGCGGTCTCATTTGCTATGTAAGTGGTGAAAATGTGAAAAAGTGCTTTTATAATCTGCAAATAATTTACATTACAATGTTGTTTCAAACAGTGGCTCCGTACAGGTATGGTTTTTTCTTTCTAAACATCACTTTTTGCCACATTTTCTCTGTTTGTTAAAGCAAGTAAAATACTTTCGGTCCAGAGTATACATGTAAAAAAGAAGGATTTAACAATTTACAAGCCTTACATTGGGCCCAATTTGATTCCCCTTTTAACACAATTTCGCATGTACATGTGACTTTTGAGGTGTTCTATAATAACAAGTTGTATGAATTTTCAACAGCAAACTACCAAGGGTATCGGGGTCAAAGTGGCCTGTTTTGGCAAGCTGGTGCGATGCATCAAGTGATACCCCGTGTTGCAATAACACTATGGGAGGCCATTGCGTGGCATCCAGTGCGTCGACATGTGACTGTCCGAGGTAGATCAAAATTAATGAAAGTCGTAAAGTTTTGTTACCGTTTTACAAAGTAATTTTTCGTAATGTAAGTCATACTGTCAGTTTAGAACGTACTTTAATGGCTTAACTCTTTTGGGTTTTGAAATTTAGCTTATTTTTTTATGAAACTTTTTCATTTTCCACATTATAACTTGTGATTTTTAGTTGGCGACAAACGTCAGAAAGGAAATTGAATAAGAATTGCTGTCCTAACTAAATATCAAAACATGGGTAACAAATAAAGTTTGTAGTAGTAACTGTCGCGTTGGTTGTAAAACTCATGGAAATACACGTTCAACTAGAAATATGTTTTTGCTCTTGTTAAAGATTTTGCACTGGAGTATTGGATCCCAATTGTAGGTTAAAACGCTTTCAGTAGGTCACAGAGCCACATTAACTGTTCACTAGGATCACAGAGCCATAAATTATTAAAACTGATCATAAAAAACGCTTGTGACATTTGTCCAAGTTTGGGGGGGGGGAAACCACAATGACTTAATATTTGGGACATAAAACAAAAAAAACTGTACTGCTGTGGTAAAGGGACACTTTAAAGTTTAAACAACCAATAAATTCAACACTTTTATTTACAGTTGCGTTGACATGAGAAAATATCATCATGCGGAAATGTGCGAATGGAAGACGTACAACCATAACTGCCAGTGGCGTAACTACTCAAGTCCAAAAGAAGCATGTGAAGTGATTGAGAGGTCCCCATTTAACGATTTATACTTTGTTGGTGATTCGCTTCTCCGAAATATGTTTTATGCACTTCTCATGATCCTTACTGGTGATCCGGTACGTGGAGCCTGGAGTAAATCAATGAGCAAGGAGCAAAAACTGTATTGTCAAGCTGAGAGATTTTTTTTGTACCAATGTCGAAAAGCAATTCGTTCTCTTGATGAACTTGATAATCCTGGGTTGTTATGCGGAGGAAAGAAGCCAAATTTTACATTCAATGCTATGATTTCCTGCCGTGATCCTTTGCACAACCGGTTTCAGAAACTTGTATTTAACTCCAGAGGAAAAGAAGGAGCGATTATTTTTCTTCACGTCGGTTACCACATGAATTTTAATTCAAAAGTAGTTATTTGGGAATACTTAAATTCTTAAAACCTGCTTTAGCCATACGGGAGAATTTCTATGTAAATAAAACCAACATAACTATTAAGTGGCCACAAATATACTTTGTTCCCCCTTTATTTCCTGGCCTCATGAAACCTGTAGCACATTTGTATCGTCAAGGTAATAAAGCTTCTGCTGCGTTTTCCAACCAAATGAAAGAGTTTTGTGCTAAAACTGGAATAACTTTTTTTGATGTGCGACCGTTTTCCAAGTTTGTTCACAGCTTTGACGGAACTCATTACGGCCTTGGCGTTAACTTGATAAAAAATCAGTTCATGTTGAACCACTTTGAATCAATAACGTGACCGTGCCAAATAGTGAAAGTATTCTCCCGGAAAAAATCTAGTAATATTTTACTGTTTTTGGTTCAAGATCATATGCATTTGGAAACATTTAAATGTGTTCTATATATAAACACAGGGTGGGAGTAAAGAGTCATGGCGGTAAAGACGTACAGTACAATAAGAATTTACACACGATACAATCACATTGCAAATATTGCGAAAAATGCTTCCTGCCATCTATGGGCTCTGTGAGAAAAACATATAAATGACAATTGTGTACTGGATGAAAAAGAAGTACGATTGACAAACATACGATGTAATAAAGACACGAAAAGTAACTCGTGCTCTGCCGTAAATTGATTCACTTCCCAATTTATTATCGCAATTCATAAAAAATGCTTATGATTTTTGGCAATATCTCCATGCTTGGCAATTGTGCAAGGGGTGCATGAAAATACAACAACATGCAAATTTAACTTGTAAACACAAGAACATGCAAATGTAACTTGCAAGCACGTAACATGTATAGCTGTGTAGTGATTTTCTGCTTTGGACTGGGCGAGGATTGTTCTACAGGTATGTGCATTTTAGCTCGGCACGCTCGCTTTTGCAGCCGATGAACATTTCACGTGCCTTGCGATACAAACATCGGTGTTGTACAGGCAGCAATTGCCGTACTGAATATCTGTTGTTTGGGCAGCGATTGCTTGCGAGAGAGCGAGGGTGTTAATTACGATTGATATATGTTAAAATCGTTCAGCCATATATATTTCGTCAGACGTTTGAAGACATGATAGGGACAGTCGTTTCGGAACGCTTGCTTGTCTGCAACCTGGCCACGATTGACTTGACAAAAAAATGTCATTCGACAAATTTTCTTGCCCTACAGCCCATGTCAAACCGCTGTACCTGTTAATTTGATTGCGCATGCGGCGAGAATGCTCGGCGTGATCAGTTGCGGTTCGTCATTTTACCCATATGTAAGGGTATTTGTTAACGCTTCAGTTAGTCTATTGAGACTGAATAATCTGTCTCAAGTCTAAACTGTCGTCACAAACGGGGGGGGGGTAATCAAGCGTGAATTCACTCTAACGCTTATAGATCTGTGTATACTTCTAGTTTAAATTAGACGTAAACTATTTATTTTTAGTAAAGTAGCTTTCAACGGTTAATTCAAAGCCGGATTCGACCATCGAGCGCGAGTTTGCTCTTTTCAAGCTTATTTTCCCATAATTTCCCACCGAAAACATTAAATTTTCCACTAGTGGGAAATTTCCCACCGGTTAAGAACCACTGCCCTAAATACTTACAACCTTTAACACACCACCTTCTGATTTTAATAGATGCAATAAAAAAGATTTACAAAGTCAAAAACATAATCATAATCATAATAATAATAATAATTTGCAGCTGGGCGAGGCCTCTATAAATACTGACGCAACTGGGCGCGGCCTTTATATCCGGTTGCCAGCTTGCGTCATGCGCTTCTAACTTTACACAATAAAAAGAGAATACATGCGAATAAAGTTACAAGAGTTGCGATAAAGAATGCGTCAGTTATTCGTTTTTGAAATGCATGGTTTGTTTCTTTTAACAACGCAAGCCTAAACGTTTCCCGTCCCACCCGAGCAAACCGAGCCACATCACATCCTTCTGCCGTTCGCCTGCTATTTGAGGCATGACGGAAATGATTGATTGTCTGTGTTATTAGAACACCATGGCTAGCAAATGGCACCATGTTGCATTACGCAACATCACACCCGCCGAGAGAGGAATTGCTCAAAGAGCAAGTCCTATGGAATAAGTCTGATTGTCTTTGTGGCGGCGAAATCGATTCCATCCATGACAGCCTCCCAGTTTGAGGAGAAAAGCTCAAAAAAGCAGAACCTTCAATGATAGCAATCATCAGAATCGGCTTTCCAAGGATACCAGTGGCGTCATCAATAGTGTTGTCAACAACTGACTTGACGTCATCGAAACCATTCTCCACGACACCTTTAAGAGAGTTGATCCCTGCACCAGCATTGGCGAGAATGTCGTCATTTGAAAAATTGAACAAAGTGTTGTCTGCTGTAAATACAAGCGGACGAATGGTAAAACTCTAGTCAAGTGAAATGTTGAAGATTTCCATATCACTGTTGTTTCATATCACAGACGACTAAACGTAAGGCACCTTTGGATAACACAAACGAATAAACAGAGGTGTTATCACCAGTGTTGTTGCCAAGGGTGTAGAGCGCAGAGTTGCAAGCGGGGCCGAAATCTGAGCCCGAACCCGGCCCGAACCCGGCCCGAACCTGGCCCGAACACGAAAGTACAAGCCCGAAGCCCGGCCCGAACCCTAAACGTTTTTGAGAAGCCCGTTTAGGCCCGAAATTTTGATTGACAGGCCTATCCACGAAAGCCTTGCAGCAAAGTAAAAGACAACGAACACAATGAACAATAGTAGACAATGGGGTAAGCAATACGTTTTAGAGTAGGGTGGGGTCATTAGGTCAAAGCCAGAGAATTGTTACTAAAAAATGGCAGAAACGGAACGTAAAGTCAGGCCCGTTTTGAGCCCGTTTTCTGACAAAGGGGGGGGGGGGGGGTATGCGTCAGTTTTTAGTTTTTGAAATGCGTGGTTTGTTTCTTTTAACAACGCAAGCCTAAACGTTTCCTGTCTGAGCAAACCGAGCCATATCACATCCTTCTGCCGTTCGTCTGCTATGGGGGGGGGGGGGGGGGGGGGGGGGGGGGGGGGGGGGGGCCAATGGTGTAGAGCGAGTTCAAGCAGGGTTGAAGTAGATTGCGTTGTGTCATAGTAGTTTTCGATGAAACGCGGATCAGTTCGAGAATGTTACCCTGGTGTTGCTGGTTGATTTCGGCGTAAGAAATGGAGCAGACTGGAGTCTTTTCTAATTGCATGTTCTGAAAGCGTTGGAGCTGGCGTGCTATTGCAGCAGTGCCATCACGCAATTCTTATTTTGCAATATTGGTTGCTTGCTTTACTCAGATGAGAGCCTAATTATCTGATTCAGTCTAACTTCACGTCGACTACGTTTTGGAATTTGTTATGACGTGAAGTCAGGCTCTTTGAAGCCTTTGCATTTCAAAAAAAATAACCGTTTAACCAAACAAACACGAATTCAGGGACGTAAAAGAATAGTTTAAGACGAAAATTGTGTAGGTTTAAAAACTACAAGTACTTTAGGGGTATTTCTTGCATTTTAAACAGGCTAACAAGCAAACCTGTAGCAGGGCGACAGACAATACAGCGATTCGATGCTGAGAAACAGTACTAGAGCGAAGATTTACAGGATATTTAGTGTAAAGAATTAAAATATGCGATGGATTTCTATTATTTTTTGGAATGGATCCTTGCTACACCAAAATTGTGTTGAATATTGCCAAAAACGAGTGGAAGCGGTGTAGCTTTTAGTAAAGATAATTATGGAATTTTTAGGATACTATTTTTGGGAAAAGCTAGCAAAACAGATTAAGGAGTTGGGTTTTAGTTTCTAAGGGAAGTGGTATGGATACAATTACTCTTTAGAAGAAAGATGGGTTAAACGTGATTCAAAAAAGGGTAAATTGACAAACATTCGAGATGTAGTAGTTGGATAAGGAAAAGTGTCATTAAGTGGATCCCCAAAACTAAGCAATGAGGGAAGAACAGCCAGGCATGGAGTCACTCGCTTTTTCGGGCTCAAAGTTTGTTCCAGTGCGTTCCAACCGGAACGGAAATGCGCATGGCACCGAAACAGCTTGGTTCGGTACATGCAGTTTTTTGGACGGTAACATTGACTTCATAGATAGGTTGAGTTGGACTTCTTTGGCTAGTTGTTTGTAGTACGATACGTTGGCTATTCTCGGAAATAAAATCTGTTGAGCAAGACTGGAGCAACATATAATTAAAATTCACAAAATCAGCAAATTGGAAACCTGCTAAAATACAAACAAAGTTAATGTGTGATACGCAGAGAATTAACACGTTTATATTGATAATATATACAAATTAACCAGTGTAGCAGCAACAAAATTAATGTATGCCAATTAAGAATGCATACTTAGAACGAAGGTTAAAAAGAGTTAAATTGTTTCTATCAGAGACAGGAGTTAACTACAGACTCTTATCTGTAAACTTGAGGGAAGACAGTGACGAGGGTGCTGTCAAAGTCCATTGTGGTGTAGCGAGTTTTTCACCATCACTTTTTCTGGTTCCTGAGAACAACTCAAACAATTTGCGTGACAAAGGAAACTGAACATACCTTTATATGTCCATGTATAGAAAGTCTGCTGCCGTCTCCAAAAGGGGCAGACCAGGGTTAGCAGTTGATGCAGCAACAGAATGTGTTATGGATGATTGTATTGGCGCACTGACAGCAGTTAATTAGAAAATGATACACATGATTAACTGCAAGGTGAAAGGTGGAAGGTAGAAGATGGAAGGTGGAAGGTGGTGTGGGTTTAATAGGGCTTTTATAGTCAGTCTAGTGCAGATTTGCGCGCACCTCTTCCAATTCCAAATCATGTTGAATCTCATTCTGTACAAATGTTTTCTTTTTAGATTTCACCTTAATTGATCTTTGTCCTTCTTGACTCTTATTCTTTCCGGGATGTTGCTGAGGCTTGTCACGTCTTTTAATGAAAGTTGAATCTTTGGTATTGACCTTTAAACACTTAGGAATAGGATGTAAGTTCAAATTACTGCTGTTTTTCTGAACAAAGGCCAAACTTTTAGAATGAAAAATTTGAGTNAAGGCCAAACTTTTAGAATGAAAAATTTGAGTAACATGACAATTTGGGGCAATGTGTCCCACCTGGGAGCAAATATAAAAAATAAAATCGTTATTTCCGTTGGATGGTAGCTTCATCTTTGAACAAGACACGTGCATTTGACTGGTAGTTCCGTTGTGCAAAATTTGCTGTTGTAAAGCTCGAACATCGGTCAACAATGCTTCTATGTTTCCTAAGAGAATATTGTTAGAAACCTGACTGTGATACTTACCGAAATTATTCGCAAAAGTGTCTCTTCGGCTCGTCTCATGCTTCAATTCTGTTAAAATAGTAAAAAAAAATTTATATGTAGCAAATAAATAAAAAAAACTAGCTTTTATGTAAATAGCACAAAGATCCTCACTCACGGGCACCAATGTTAACGCTTCAGTTAGCCTATTG